>JAAGNO010029374.1:1375-31179 GCA_033439905.1 Ceryle rudis
GGATGCCTGAATGACTAGTGTCAGATACTGTGCCTGCAGTTGTTGTTTTGATGCTGTGTCTGCTTCATCATGTGTGTCTTTTTGGTCACTTTCTCCTTTCATGCGTAAAGGAGAGATGAGAAGTATCTATGACATTTTCTGTAAACAATTTTGCATTAGCTTATTCTGATCCTTTCACAGATGAAATTGTGTTTGTATTTTAATGTGATTTCTAGTACTTTACTTGATCAGATGTCAGACACCTTGCAAAGATACAATCACGCTTGTGCACGTGATTGTTGACTGATGAACTTAATTTCTCTTTTTTGTTTAGGTGTTCGTGTCATCAGTAACGCTGGTGGAATTAATCCACTTGCTTGTGCAGCTGCCCTTCAGGAGGTGGCAAAGAAAGCTGATGTTGATTTGAAAATAGCTGTTGTTGCTGGAGATGACCTAATGAGTGAGGTATTTTGCTTCATCTTAAGGCTTACTACTAGCACTGTGGAAATTATTTCAGTCTATATAGCAAGAAAGTGGCGTTTACAGTCCCATTGGAACTTATTTTGTGTATCCTTCCACTGCTAAAAGCATCTAAAAATGGTTGATCGATTTTCTTTTTTTTTTTTTATGTGTGAAAACGATTCCTGGCCCATCTTATGTTTGGAGTATAATGGGGTTGAATTTTATCAGGCCACGGATCTGCTGTTTTATGTTTTTGATGCAAGTTGTGAATCTGATCCAAGGTCTGCTTGCTGTTCAGGAGAAGCTCGAATATGCTGTTACTTAATGTTTCAGTCTAAACTAAATAATCCCGAATGTTATCTCTTTTAAATTTAAATGTGGTGTAGTTGAGACATGGTCAAATGTTCCTATCTTTTGGCTGGTTTTTAGCAGTTTACAGGCATTTCCTGTTACTTTGTTTACAAGTAGCTGTTTTTCTTTTACTAATTAATTAGCTCAGAGGTAATGTTAAGTGAGAGGATTAAAGCTTTACTAGTTAACCAGCCCCTTGAAATCTACACATGAAATAGATGGCTTTTTTTGACTTAAAGGATAACACTTTATACATAAAATCTAGTTCCACAATAAGCACTGGCCATATCTGAAAAGACACTGTGAAAACAGTTTATACCTTGATAGTGGTTAAGAGGGGTAGGTTTGCACTGTGGTTAATTCTCTGTCTGTAACTTGGAAAATTATTTATCTGTGTAGGCTCTGTTACTCATTGCATGCTATTGAATGTGGAAGATGGTCAAGTAAGATAATTTTTTTATTATTTGAAATTTATGTGCAGATCTTGGACTTCCTTTCAAGAAACTTCTGCCCTACTGAAATTGTTTTAGCATCAGTGGTCCAGGATTGTATTACTGGTACAACAGTGCAACGGTCATTGAGCTTGGCATGGATGTTTCTGATCCAAAATGGATTATTTTCTGTGCTATTGTCAGTATGTAATTTATAGGAACCAAAGAGAGACTGTTTTACTGTCTACAGGCAGTCAAAACATACCAAACACCATAAATTACACTAGGAAATGCTCTTTGTGGTTTGAACCATTTCATTCCTTACCAAGTTAATTCCAAGTGGAGAGGTTTTTTTTCCAGAGTATAGATCCCCTGTACCTAGCATTAGAGCCCATGCAGTCACTGGCCGCTGGATCCACTGTAATACGTGGTCAAAAATCCCCACCCTCCCACCAGCCTCTCTGGAAACGCAATTCTGAGTGTCACCTAGAGCTGCAGAATTAGCCTTGTTTTCTGGCCGTGCCACCACTGCTGTTACAGCAGACACATTTCTGTTTTCAGGCTTTCTTTTATTCAGTCCTACAGGAATTAAAGACTGTTTAAAAGCCTAGAGAATATACCAGTTCATTGCAGCTGATCATCTGCTAATGAACCAGCATTCTTTAAAGACTGACATATTTTGTGTGCTGGAAAACTATGGTTAAAAGTCTATCTTGGGCTTTTAGCCATTCAACTGATTTGTATCATTGCTAATATTAATGATTTTACATTGCTAACATTGAAGATTGTACTTTGCCTAGAGTTGATATGAGGTGGATCTGTTGTCTGTTACTAATAAAAGGCTTACAGTAAGATATTACAAAATACTGACACATTTGGTGTTTTGTTTATTTTCTAACAGAAAGAGAACCTAAAAGGAGCTGGTATCACTGATTTAGAGAGTGGCAAACAGTTTCCAGAGACCGTCCATAGCATGAATGTATATCTCGGGTGAGTTTTTGTAACAACTTGGGTTTTCTTTATAGAAAAAAAATAATTTTAACATGCTGACTACATGAAGTTGATTTGTTTTGCACATAGAACCACTTAGTATGTGACGTTCAACTTTGCATTCTTCAGGCAAACAGGAACAAAACCCACAAAACTTTGTAACTTGTAAATAAACTTTTCATCTAGAACCTTGCCAGTTGTGACTCCTTAGCATTACAACTCCTGTGAATCCTCAGGTTTTAGTTCAAGACAAAATAATTTTAGTTTAACAATTGCAAAAGTCCTTTTTCATATGCAGAGTATCTTGTTCCTGCATGGAGCAGTTGTTCAGGGTGTTGTCACTACAGAAGTGCAACTGAGGAATGAAAGTACTGGGACATGCTCTGAGGGTATTTGAGGGATCAACTGGCCTGAGTTGGATTGTATGTCAGGTTTTGTACTGTTGAAGTTTTGGAAGCAGCATTTCCAGGATGGTTCACTGTTTTGAAAGATCTCCCTTGTCACTTCTATGATACTAAAGGCCTCCCATAAATCTCTAAATGCAAGCGTTCTAGCTACTGATTTGTGAACCGTCGTGTTGTCACCACCAAGCTGTGTGGGGCGGCTGACATGCTGGAGGGAAGGGATGCCATCCAGAGGGATCTTGACAGGCTGGAGAGGTGGGCCCATGCCAGCTTCATGAAGTTCAACAAGGCCAAATGCAAGGTCCTCCATCTGGGTCAGAGCAATCCCAAGCACCAGTATAGGCTGGGCAGCGACTGGCTCGAGAGCGGCCCTGAAGAAAAGGACTTGGGGGTACTGGTGGATGAGAAACTCAACAGGAGCCATCAGTGTGCTCTTGCAGCCCAGAGGGCCAGTCGTATCCTGGGCCGCACCAAGAGAAGCGTGGCCAACAGGTCAAGGGAGGGGATTCTCCCCCTCTACTCCACCTCACCTGGAGTCCTGCGTCCAGTTCTGGAGCCCCTGTTACAGGAAAGATATGGACATGCTGGAGCGTGTCCAGAGAAGGGCCACGAGGATGATCAGGGGGCTGGAGCACCTCTCCTCTGAGGACAGACTGAGAGAGTTAGGGTTGTTCAGCCTGGAGAAGAGAAGGCTCCGAGGAGACCTTATTGTGGCCTTCCAGTATCTTAAGGGGGCTACAAGAAAGCTGGGGAGGGACTTTTTAGACTGTCGGGCACTGATAGGACTGGAGGGAATGGATTAAAACTAGAGAGAGGTCAATTCAGGTCAGACATTAGGAAGAATTTCTTCACCCTGAGTGTGGTGAGACACTGGCACAGGTTGCCCAGAGAGGTGGTGCAAGCCCCATTCTTGGAGGTTTTTAAGGCCAGGCTGGATAGGGCTCTGAGCAACCTGGTCTAGTGGGAGGTATCCCTGCCATTGGCAGGGGGCTTGGAACCAGATGATCTTTAAGGTCCCTTCCAACCCTGACAATTCTATGATTCCATGATCAACTTTTTTTGGATGAATTAGTGTCAATCTAGTCTACAAATGGGCAAGGACTGAGAAATGGGACAATGGTAGGGTGTTCCTAAAAGCCACCATCTCTTCCAGTTGATGATCCTGGGTTTGCTTTTCCATCCTCCATGTCATATATATATATATATATATTTAATCCTTCCTGTATTTCTGTCAAGTGTATTTCTTAAATCTGTGCACACAGTTTCCCTCTCTTTTACATTAATCTTTGTGGAGCAACTGCTGATCTCTCTCTCTTACCATTATCATTGCACTTTCCGAAAATGTGTCACTGGCAGAGTATGGCTGTACCTAACACAGCATGTATTTTTACCTGTAAAATAAGAACCTTTTAATAAGTGAGTTTTATTTTAATTCATCTTTAGTGTTTTCTGTGGTTGCTGGATTTGCAATTCGTTAAACTTTGACTTGTGACATTCGCAGATCATGAGTGGCTGTAAATGAAATTTAAGAAATAATATTTAAGATTTGTAGTTGTCAGAAAGTGTTCATTACAGTTCTGGTGATTCATGATTTATGAATGAATCAAGAGCTGTACAAGTCAAAGTAGGGAGGACAAAAGCAAGCTAGTATGAGGATGAGGCATTTTAAAAATCCATTACCTCTGTCTCTGCTTCATTAACAGATGCTAGAACAGCAGACTCTTGGTTTTCTAATAGAAGTGGTATTTCTTTAGGTCTCCTTAATCTGAGTTGCGTTGAAATGTAAAGCTTTTGCCAGCCTGTTAAATTAGTCCTTTCATAAGTTTATTTTTTTCTTTGACAGCATCAGCAGTGGATGCTTATCTGTAAAGCAAGTGATAAATTTATATATCCCTGTAAAACAAGTGAACATCAGAGTGTACTGGGTAAAACTTGTAAGTTCTGTAGACAGTTTGCTTTGAGTTCCCTAAATCTGATGACGTTTACAGTGCCATTCTTGACTCAAATGTGTAAACACCATCTGAAAAACTTCCATTGGGGTATCTAATCTGAAGTGTTTCTTCTGTCTCTCCTCATTTGGTGTATTAGGAGTTCTGTGGGCTGAGTTCAGACAGGTTTTTAACAAGAAGAGCTAAATGGCTTTATTTACTGCTTTTTAAAGGTAACTACGTGGTTTTTCTTTCAGTATCCTGTATGTATGCAGAACCTCCATATGTGCTTCTTATCTGTGCCTGTTACTTAACGCTTCTTCAAGTCACTTGCTTTACATGGTTTGTGTTTTCAGGGTGCCTATTTCATGAAGAATAGAATGATCCAGCAGATAGCATGGGTTTAGAAGCCAGAAGCCACACATTCTAGTCAAAGCTTGCTCAATGAAGTGTATGAATTCAAGTGTTTCACCTGGGTGAATATTTCCAAGCCTGACTAATTTTGACTGGGCTGACTCTTACCTGCCCCATCTGGGAAATCCCTTGCCTGAATTTCTTTGAAAACTATGACTGTGCAGTGCTCTTCGTGAAGTTGGTTGATATTGCAAGTTCTAAAAACTATTAGGGAATTGATGACCTGAGAGAATTAAAACTGGAGGACAGAATCACCCAGGCTTTCTCTTTGAAGAGTATTGGTCGTTATATACTCAGCTACAAATGAAATAAGAGTGATGAATCTCTGAAAATCACAATTTTCTTTTCCTGATGACAGAAGTGACCGTCTATACACCCTGTTCAGGATGGTTTCGATGAGCATCAAAACAAATGTTTCATTTAGGTACCTAAATTTGAGAGTGTTCCAATGATTGCTTTTTAAAATATTTCTGGTGTATAAACAAAATAACAGATTGGTTGTTAAAGTTGTTTTTAGGAACTGTTTTTTTTTTTTTTTTTTAAAGCAGTGCTTTATAAAGTAAAAGCTCTTACTGTTGTGTTTTGTTGTCTTTAGTGCAAGACCAATAAGCAGGGCTCTTGACCTGGGAGCTGATATTGTTGTGACAGGTAGATGTGTTGACAGTGGGATCGTATTAGGACCACTCATTCATTCTGTAAGTACAAGTTAATTTCCATATGATAATGAATCCTGTGTCAATGTTTGTTCCTTATGAAACTGTCGATACTAAATTAAAGATAATAAACATCTATTTTTATTTTTTTTTAAATTTTCTTTTCCTTGTGTGCATGAGAAGTTCCAGCTTTCACCTCTAAACTTAGAGCAGGGATATTTATGAACTTGTGTATCATGAAGATAAAAATTATTTTGGTGAAGTTAAGGAAGTCTTATTGTTTAACCAGTGTTTCACTGTTCATTCCTCCCCCCTCTTTAAAATTCAGTGTGAAAGGTTGAGACAAGTCTTTTTCTTTACCTCAAGGTGGCATTAGTAGGGCTCATATTGGTTTGCTGGTTAACCCAAAACCACTTCCAGTTGTCAAGGTTGACTGGTAATACCCTGGGAACTTTAAAAAGCCACCAAAGTGGCTTTTTGTTTGTTTTGGGGGATTTTTTTGGTTTTATTTTATTTTTACATGACACAAAATAGGTACCATACTTTTAATTCTCAGGGTTATGCAAATTTTCAGTAATATGAATATTGCACTTCCTTTTTTTTTTTTTTTTTTTTTTGAAGAGGGTGTGATTGAGAATTTATATTTGTTTGGGTGTATCAAGAGGAAAACTGAAATGCATCAAGAACTTATCTACTAATCTACTGTGTAGCAACTCAAATCCACATACAGTGCCTCCCTTTATTGTTCTTTAGATGTCTGCAGTTAAGTAGAAATATGTCCACTACATTGTTACTCAAAGCAATGAACATACTACATGCACTTTTTTGTACTGTATGAAACCTTTATGTACGTAACGTTTTGTGTTTTTATTCTAGTTTGGCTGGAACAGGGATGAGTTTGACTTGTTAGCTGCGGGAAGGTAAATGATCTAAGAAGAAATGGGTAAATTTATGTTGCATACCATATCATGTCATGATAACAGAGCTTTTTTAACAGTGATTTTGTGTGGTGTTATTGATTGAACTGATTTTAAAGGTTTTGCTAGGTTTTGTGTTTTTTTTTTTTTTTTTAAGACTCACTTAATACTCTCTTGTTTGGAATTGAAGTTGCAGAAACTTCATGCTGGAACCAACTTAAAGTAACAGTATAAGGAAGGGAATGAATGGTTTTATTTAAAAGCTTAACTTTCTCTTCCTGTCCATTTTGTGTCAGGAGATGAAATCTTCCAGTACAGGCCAGTGGTTCCCAGCTTTTCCTTTGGGCCATCACTGTTGATGGTTGAGATGGTAGCTGATCTTATCGTCAAGGATGCATCCTTGTATGGTTTTGCAGAAGCTCAGTGGCAGTACTTCCATTTGCAAACCCTAGTCCTAAGGCTAGGAACCTGATGCAGAAAGCATAGGGTAAAATTTCTGTTATCTAGTTTAACTTTCTCTATCATCTGACTGTGTTGGAAGTCCATAAAAGGAGTGACTGCCTATAGTAGCATGCTTGGACCTCCTGTTGCTTGAGAACGTATGTGAAGAGAAACTCCAGCTCCACCAAACGGGATGATAGAAAGATGAGGATTTTCCTTAGAATTCTATTGCTTATGGACTATCCCAATCAAAGATTTGAAAATCACAGTACATAATGATAGTACATTCTGTCCTTCACATGGGAAGTGAGATCTTGCATCTCTTGGTGTAAAAATGCACTTTGCATATTTAGTTACAGTGCAGACTCCTAAAGTGCTGACTTTAAATTGAGACTTCTTGAAATGGCCAGTGAAAACTGGGGTTTGTTGTCAGATAATCTTTTAGGTGTTCATTTGTTTTTTCAGGAAATTAATTTGATTATTCATGTGAAAGTTACTTCTTTTGACTCTTTATTATATTCATCTTTCAGACACCCTTGTTATGTTTAATAATTTATAAAATTTCTGTGGAGAAAAAACCTCAGCATGTTGCTATGTAGCTTTATTTGCACTGTACTATTACTATATTTTGAAGCTGGATTTGTGAAACTCGATTTTGCAGACTGTTTAGTTAATTTGAGTGCCATTTTCCCAGCCTTGCAGGTCATCTCATTGAATGTGGTGCTCAGTGTACGGGTGGAATATTCACTGACTGGCATGCAGTACCAGACTGGTAGGTAACGGTGACATCAGCATGTATGTTTGTCACAGACCAAGGATGAGGTTTCCTACTATATATCTGTGTTGTGAAAACTGCTTTTACTTTGCTCTTTTGGGTGAGGCCACATAGACATCTTGGTATTTTTCTGTCTTAATGTTACTTTCCTGTGAGGACTGTTCTCCCTGTTGCAGTTTTCCTTTCTGGTCAACTGGGGGCTTTCTTTGTGAACTTAAGCAGCAGGTGAATTGAAAAAAATATAAAAATAGCCCCCCTTTTTTTTTTTTTTGTCTTTTAGGTTATTTTTTTCTGTTTCCTTTTTTATCATCTGCTTTTTGGAAAGATTTGTTACTGGCTTCATGAGTGATAGTAATGGAAAACACAAGAATGTATATTTCGGATGCTGTTTTATCAGACTTGATTTAGATCAGAGTTGCCTGCTGCTCAGTCACAAACGTTATGTAATTTGCTTTGGTGGGGATGAGTCAGTCTTCTCCTGCTCTGGTGATTTCCACAAATGTGAGCTGTCAGGCCTTACAGAAAGTTACATATTTTATCTTGTGTTCAAACTTACTAAAGTAGACTTTCATGTAGGTAGGTCCTTCTGCCTGCTGAGACGTATCCCAAGGAAGGACTGATGTAGCCTGCTTTTGACCAACTTTTTTCTCAGAGTGGTTTAAAAGTAATCAGGGAAAATGTTTTGCATTGGATGAGTGATTCTGACTGCAGTTTATTCCTGTTTTCCTTGGGATGAGAGGGAAGAATCTTGTCCTGTTCTGTGTCATGAGAAAGGCAGCGCTTGCTTTCCCTGATGGGTGAAAGGGCTGAAGGGCAGCGAAGGAGATGCAGGGGGGAAGGATGAGTGACTTTCATTGGGTGAATTCCTGTTCCCAAGTTGACCTTGGGAAGGGAGGCCACCAGGGGCCACCTGTAGTCCATGTGGGTCAACCAGCAGGACGCTGCCCTGTGATAGGAAGAGCTACGCTCCTGAATTAGTTCCCTACAGCTGCCAAGCTTTTTTCTCCTCCTTGTAATGACTATTTCTGACTCAGAGTGTGATCCTGGAGGATGTATTCTACTTTTCTGAGTTCCTGAACACTACTAGTTTACAGGTGAAGGCACGTAAGGCATTCAAAGAAACAGGGTGAGAGATTTCTTTTCACCTATTAGAAGGCCTGAACAAACTGCCTTCACTCTTAACTGTTGTGTTCGGTGGGAAATCAAAGGAGAGGGCTCATAGTAATGAGACACTCTGCTCAGTTTGGAAGTTTGTAACTGTTCATCTTATTCCTCTTCTGATGTATCTGCTGCTGATTTTATTATGCTGTATCATGAAACTTCTTAATATCTCCTGTAACGGCGACTCCAAAAGATCTTGCTTTATAAAAGAAGGAAAGAAAACAGAATACCGGTTTTCCTATTAAAAGGTGTGGTAGTTCTTTAAGGATTTACCCGTGAGAAATGGCCATTTGGATTAAAAGAAGAAAGGAAGTTGAAGTATATTAAGTGATGAGCTACTGAAGTGGTATTATCTAACTTTACAGACAAGTATGCATTATATATACATACCTACCGTGTGTATATAAAAATTGTATAGCTGTGTCTAAAGTCAGAGTAGTCTTGTGGTTTAGAGCTGAGTGGTGCTGACTTGAATTGCTACTGAAGAATACAGAAGGTTATAATTCAATACTCCTCCGTTACCTTGACCCCATCAGCCTGCGTGCATACTGCTGAACCATGCACGATTGTATCTCTGCTAATATAACAGTAATTTGTTTACCTTTAGATTAAGTCTGCTAAGGAATTAATCAGCATGCCTTAGAACTTTTGGTTTTGTTGGCAAATTCAAAAAGTCTTAGGCATTTTATTCATGAAATTCTTGAAATAAAGGCGTGTTCCAAGTCAGCCTGTGTGATAAACTCCTAAAACTAGTCAACCCCAAAATAATGTGTGAGCTTTAATGTTATATAAATATGGAGGAGGGGCAGAGCAGAAGACTGACTGAAGTGGACTTGTGGTCCAGCACTTCTGTTCAGGATACAGAGGCAAGGAACGAGGGGAGGAGATTATGAGTTTTGCTGTCTTTTTTCTTTTCTTTTCTTTTCTTTTTTTTTTTTTTTTTTTTTTGGGCTGGTAATCATTATTGACTATATTTAGGCCCAAATGCATGAAGGGGAAATATTACAGAAGCTTTTGGACTGCAGAAAAAATGCATTTTCAATTTGATAGCTTAGTAGTAATCTGTTGATTCCTTAAGTTAAAGAAACCTGATTGAGCTGGGGTTTTTGTTATTTAGACAGTCTGAATCTGTTTCCATGGCATGCAGATAATGTATTGCATAATACTGTACAATAATAATGTGATAATTCGTAGTCTCTCTGATGACCAAAACACGCACTGTGTGTTGCCACCAACATTGGTTATATTGCCAAAGGAACGACAGAGTTACATTGGTCAACAAAGCTCTGACAGTTTGCAGAAGTTACTTGACTCTAGTCTGTTCTAGTATTTTTCTCCCTCATTTAGGAAAAGTTACATTTTTAGCAGTCTCCTGAAAGTAAGCAAGTGTAATTTAGATCTCAATAAATCATAGTGTCTGTGATCCATAATGTTAAATCCAAACCAACTCAACAAAGTCAGTAAATGTGGGGGGAAGAAGCCAAGTCAAATCTCTGTGTTTGTCATTAGAAGTGCCTTTCACTTAAGAATTTCTCATTGTCATGAGTGTGTTCATGCAGCCAAGACCACTTATCATTCAGCTCTGCAAACATTTACTGGACTAGCACTTGGGAAAACAGTTCACAGCATTTATGCTACTGTCTAGTGACTGGACACCAGAGGGCAGTGTCTCTCTTTTCCTCACATTTTATTGCAGAGGGTAAGTTCGGTTATGATTAGACTGAGGTAAATTTATTTATTTTTAATTTTTCCCTGAGAACAGTAGTCCACATTGCTATTTTGTCTCTGGCTGCTGAAAAAGGTGTAATTGTACTGTTAAGAAGGACTGATGGGTATGAGTTTCTAGCTTGTAAACAAAAAATAGGAAGAATTTGTGACATTTTAGGCTTACAAACCTTATCTGTCTACAATTTATGCATAAGCAGAAATAAACTACTACGAAAACAAGAGTGCTTTAAGTAAAGCCAGGCAAGTCAAGAGTCAAAACTCCCATTCCATGCATATAATATTGTGTATCTGGGTATTGAGGCACCAGATTGGACCAACTTGATTCATCCAGTGTAGGTTTTTTTAAATTTTCTTGAAATGTCTGATGCTGACCACCTCTGCGAACTCAGTTCTACAGCAAAAGGGTACTTTAAGTCTCAGGAATGTTCATATGGGTATATTGTAATTGAATGGTTAGCTATGGAAATCTAAGCTATTCTTTCTTTTTCTTTCCTGTCTTGGTGTATAGTAAATTTTTAATGTAAAGCAAGTAAAGTTGCACGTTCTAACTTGTGACTCTCGAATTACTTTTGCTGATATAAGCTAGACTTAGTTGGTTTCTGTCTGCTGATATAAGGCAGATTAGGATTCTGGGATTTCTTTAATTGTGCTGGGTGTATCTCTGTAATGTATTTGACTTAAACACAGGAATCTTGAAGCTGTAAAATTTATTCTGGTTTCATGAAAATGGGCAGACAGGTAGAGGGGATAGATGCTCTTTACTTTTCCAGTGAGAGAAAGGCTGCTTGAGTCGCCCCTCGTGTGGATTTGCTGATGTTGAGCAGAGAAATGCATGAAACCATTAGTCCAGAGTTTACAGAAGACCAATGGACATTCTTAAATGACTGATTCTAAGTAAATGTTATAAAAAAAGGCACTTAGTCCTCTTCTGTTATTTGTGTAGTAGCCATATGTCAGCAGATGGTCAGAAGAGGTGATAAGACATCACTGCTCCCTATTTAATGTCTAGTGCACAGCACCCAGTAGGAAATTCATTCAACGTGTCAAAATGAACTGTGAGGAGAGAACTCTACTGGTAATGCACAGCTCTGTATTTAATACCATTTAACTCCAGACGTTGCTGTCTCTTACAGCTATTTAGTGCCGGTGGGTGATTAGTACATTGTTTTGTTTTGTTTTGAAATGCAGGAGAGAATAAGCTAATGCTGCTCAGTAGAGTAATCATTTTGAGGAGATGATAAACAATGACATTTTGCCCTAAGCCAAGAGTTTACAATGGTTGAGACTTCATAATCCTCTGGCCTGGGATGACCAAAAGGGTAAGTCTAAAGTTGTAGTCTCCTTAAGGGCTAGATCTAGATTGCTTCATTTGGGACTTGATCAGAATCCGGCATCCAAGTCCTAATGAGCAGTGTGGAATGCCTGTTTTCTCTGTAGCACCACCTCTTCCAGGCAGCCTATCTGATAGGCCTGAAGTTGTCTAGGCACTAAGAGCTTACACATACTCTGAAATGCCCTAGGCAGGGGAGAGAAGGGATGCAATCAGTACATTGTACCGAAATGGGAATTGCAGCAGATTAGGAAACGTGTTGGTACCCCCATGTAAAGAGGTGCATATACCTTACACAAAAGTTTGTGCTGCTCTTGCCTGACACATTAGCTGTTCTGAACTGTTTGTGTAAATGCTGTTGGAAGTAGTAGCAGTTTCTACTCTTACCTCATAGCTCTGCAGCTAAAATACATAGCCGGGATGTTGAGAAGCTTTGCCTAGAGCTCTCCTCAGTGTGACATTCAGTGAGTCGTGTCCCAGGAAACTGCATTAGCTGTAAAGCTGCAAGTTCATACCACAGCCTACTTGGGCCCTAGTTCACTTCCATGTCATGTGCTTTGCTGTGGCTTTTTTGTTTTCCTTCTTGCAACATCTTCACCCACAAGTAAGCCTGCTACATTAACTGTCTCATCTTTTGTTGCCAGTTTTCTCCTCAGTCTACCAATAGTGGCCAGAATGAGATACTTGAGGAGTGTGGCACCTCAAGTGAGAGAAGAGAACACCATATCTTAGACAATGTCATTCCACCTGAGCCCAACAGGACCCAGTATTGGTCATGGATTTTACTTTTTTTGGTAATGCAAAAGGTGTATGATAGGTAGCAAAACAAGAGGGAAGACTATCTTCGTAGCTGCCCAGAGATTGAATTGTGCCCTGTCCCAAAGCAGGCAGAGGTGACATCTCTGTTTAAACAGTTTGTGTTCTCACCTGTAACATTTCTGAAAATCAAAAATTAATAAAACCCAGCATTTTACTAATTTTTGCCACACAAATCACTGTCGGGCAGTGAACTGACAGGAGACTTGGCATTCAGAGCCCCAATTCCTACTAGAGTAGAGCAGCTGTAGGTGGTAGTTAAAAAGGTGGTTTCAGGACCAAAACCAGGTACGGGACTTCATTACCCCTGTGCTGTAGTCAGTGAGGACATCCTTTAACAGTTAACTCCTCACCAAGCCCCAACTTAGAGGGGGTTTCTGAGGCTTAAATCTTAGCTAGGATTTATTCAGTGCTCTGGTTTGCTGATGTATATAATTTATTTAACTGTTAAATACCCAACGTGCAATCCAGAACAGATTTCAGATTAAAAAAGTGGTAATTATCATCTCCTTCCACAAACCGATGCATATTACTTCTGTATTTTAACTCTGTTTAATAGAACTGCTCAAAATGTATTAAAAGTAGTTCTTTCATATTTGAGTATTTTACTGCACAGTCATATAATTCAAATTAATTTTAGTAGTTTTCTTTCAGAACCGCTTACATCGCTTGATATTGCCCCATCCTACTAGAGAATTTTTATCATAAACTGATGCAATTCTTTCACTGTTGAAGGATGCCACTTGGCCACTGTGCCACCTCAAATGCCATGACTGTCATTGCTGCTGAAGTTGCAAGTTCAGGTTTGCACTTCGGTGGTTTATCTCCCCTGTTACGCTGTAGAAAATAACAACTCAGCTGAGGGTTACGGCCGGAGTGAAGCTGGCATTGTTACAGAGCGGGTGTCGTATGGTAGGTAGTCATTTGGCAAAACCTGCTAGCAAATTGGGCCAAGAGTTACTTCTTCCAGTGGAAGTACTGATCAGGGTGGTGGTCTGTACTAGAATACACCATGCAGGCGGCTGTTGCTACTAGGGAGATCTAATGCCAGCTGTAAATAGCTGTCCCTTGACTGAATCATGCTATAGGGCTGACTTAGCCTGTTTTGTTCCCAAGCTGAAAATTAATTTTATGTCTTTTAGGAATATACAGAATAGAATTTTCTCTTAAGGGCATGCATATGTTAATGTAGGTTGTCACTGGCATGGGGTAATACAGGATGCATGTGTTCTCCTGGTCATCCAGCTACAATTCACTTGGAATCCAGGGGCTTCCTGCTCAATTCATTGCATCTGTGGGTTTTGAGTTGTTAAAAAGTGATGGAAGCTTTCAGAGCTGACGTGACCTGGGAGAACACAGGTCTTCGGCAGCTAACTGAGCATTCAGGAAAGTTCACTGGATGGTGCTGTACCTTGAGGAGGAAACCACCCCTCACTGTTATCTCAGACAAAGGCAAAATGTCTTCCTTTATACCCTCACTAACAATTGAAACAGACTAACAATGGAAGAGATGACCAAAGAGTAAGTCAAACCGTTCTTTTTTCATTGACATTCTAAGTCGTGGATTCCACAATGGTTTAAATATAGCTATTACTAGCATGCCATGACATGCTAGTGTCCTGTGTCGGTATGCCTTTCCTAGGAGGTCCTTTGTGTTTCCCCTTTTCCCCTTTGGTTTGGTTTTTTTTTTTTCTCTTTCTCTTTTTTTTTTTTTAGGAGGTGGTGTTTTTGTTGGTTGGTTTTGGGGTTTTTTTGTGTGTTGGTATTTTGTTTTCATTTGGTTTCGTTGGTTGGCTTCCTTTTTGGTGTTAGAATTTTCTTACAAGCTTCGGGTGAAAACTTTGCTGTGACTGTTAAGAACTGAGTGTCTTTTATATAGAATATATGTCTAGCCTTAGAAGCTATTTAGAAGCTGTTCCAGAAAATACATTTGTACCTATATGGTCTCCTTCCAGCTTCTCTGGCAGGATAAAAAAAAAATGAATAAAGATTGTCTGACTTTGGCCCTAAGATAATGGGAAAATCAGAATCTGTCCTTCCTTTTGCATACTAAGGGACCTGAATAATGGTGTTGCTTATACTAATAGTTTTTTGTCTGCTGCCTGCCACCATTGGTCTGCTTTTAATGTCAAATTTTAATCATTTTAGGGGGTGAAACTTCTCTCTTTGCCTTGTTATATTGTTGTTGGGTTTTGGTTTTTAAATGGTTTAGGTCTTTTGAGAGTAGAGCTGGAGCAAACTGGAGTTTAATCAGTGGTTCAGAGTAGAAAGTAGAGTGGCTACAGTTTACCTCATCTTCCTTCTAAAGAAAGATCGCTGGCGAGTAGGTGCAGGAATATGGCTAAGAATTGCATGTGCTGGTGACTTAGATGAAAGTGGGCTTGCAGCAAGGCTACTGGTTGTCAGTGTGGTGGGATAGACTGCACTGGGTCATCTGTCTTGAGGAAAGTGACTTCACTTTTGTGTAGGTGATTGGAATGGAGGTTTAATTTAATGTCCCTATATAATGTAGGTTTCCCTACATTAAATAGGGACAATTACATATGTTAGTCCATTTTCCTACATTAATGTTAAAGACCAAGAACTGAGAGACTTTTTCGGTGGTGGTTTTTTATGCCACGCTTTAAAATGTTGAATGTTACATACTTCTTACCACCAGCTTTTGTCCCTCCACTTTCCCTCAGGAAAAACCCCAAAACTATGGAATAACTTGTATGAAAAATGGTTGATACCATGGAATTCTTTGTATTCACCAGCATAGGGTATTTTTGTTTATCTGTTCAGTTGTTTGAATAGTTTCAAAGACCAGTCTAATGAAGTATTATCTTTACTGGTTCAACATGGGCTTTTCTAGGTGTCCTCCAGCTACCATACTTTGCAAGTTCTGTACACTCAGTGTTGAGGTTGCTGATCTCTGGTAACAGAGCTTGTCTCTTAATCCCTTTTTTTTAAATAACGGGGTCATGTTTAAAGCTTCCCAGTGATAAGGAATCTGTTCAAACTCCTATGAACTTTAACAAATGTCACAGAAGAGTTCACTGGTTTCTTTGCTTACTTTCTTCAGAAATTTGTGGATTAAGTTATACAAACTATATTCATCTAACATTTGCTGATAACTAATTTGGTTGTATGTTCAGCATATAGTTACCACTAGCTCCCCAAAATAATTAAGTTGAGGGATAGACAGATTCTAAGTATGTACAGAGGACCTGAAGGTCCTTGACTTTAATGAGAGTGGTGCTGTTCACCACCTTTTGTTATTAGGACCTTATTAGAACAATTCTGCTTTTGCAAGGGGCTGTCTCCTTAACTTCTCTTTTTGTGTCTCTGGGACACTTTATTTGTGCAAATTGCCAGCTTCCTGCAAGGGGGGAGTGAGCCATGCAGCAGTTCTAGAAGAATATTAAGGCTTTATTTTAATTTTCAGATACTTTTACTTTTTTTTAAGTCATTATTTTTCCTCAAATTCTCTGAAAATAAAATAAAAGCTTTTTAGGTGGGAAAGCAGATATCTGTATCTCGTCCACAAAACCCTGAAAAGTCTGCCCTGCTACTGCAGTGACCAGCATGTGCCTTTTCCTATGAATCATTTGATCACTTTCTGTATATTACTTGTGAGAATGTGAGAAGGAGGAGGATTTAGTTTTCTATTTTACCGCTTTTCTTTTTGCTGTGCCTCATAATTTTCTGTTCATTCTTTGCTGTATCATTGTATTGGGCTGAAGAGCGTTCATATGTATTTCTGTTTCCTGATTATTTCTTTTCTGTGTATATTTTATTACTGACATGTGAAGTTGTCCTTAATGCCTGTGATTATTCCTGTTTCCTACTTCCCCTCATCTGTGAGGCTTTCAGCTCAGCCTCTTCTTCCTGCTGGGACTGCCATTTACAAATCCAGAGTGCAGGATGTGTTTACATGTCTTCACCTTCATGCCACTTCTGCTACTGCAGCCAAACTAGGCTAGCAATCATGGTTTTTCTTCTGAATTTACCTCTTCAGTCATAGTCCTCGAATTCTTTTGGTTTCTTTTTACTTTAGTGTTTTCTTTAAGTGTCCTTCTCCATTCCTTTCCCACTTCTGTTTACTGTTGGTATCTGTTACTATATCTGCACTTCTTTGCCAAGCAATGAAATTCATGCTCTTATTATTTCGGTTGAATAGTTTCTTCAGTGTTTTTTCATGTGTTTCTGCAGAAACAACCAGATATGTTAGAGCTTTTGGTCAGTTCTATTTGATTAGTAATTACCATAAAATTCTAATATGTTGTTAGTCATTTTTCTTTTCACCTTCCCTTTGTATTTATAGGGTTTTTCTCGATGTTTTTCATATTCTAGGCACAACATAGGATTTCCCATTGTAGAATGTTCCTCAGAAGGAGATTTTATTCTTTCTAAACCACCAGACACAGGAGGATTAATCTCTTTTGGCACTGTAGCTGAACAGCTGGTGTATGAATTGGGCAATCCTCAGTGCTACCTTTTACCAGATGTCACATGTGACTTTTCCAAAGTTTCCATCACTGAAGTTCCAGGTTAGTCCTCTTGCACGTTAAGACATTTGTATCAATGAACTGGATTATCACATTAAGGCAGTAAGTTAATTTCCATGTTTTCTCTGCATATTTCTTGTTAAATCAGTTCCTTAGAGTGTAACACTGTATTAAACTGATTTTTTTTTTCAAGGACTTATGCTAGAAATTCTGTTAAAAAATTTAACTACACTTTTTTTACTTATTTTGCTGGCTAATTTACATCTTAGATCTCTGCTCCTCTTGCTTCTCTCTTTAGTGTATGCCTTGCGTCTACCAAGGCTTTAAAATATGTATTCTGTGTGAGCAACATTGAGACAGCTCCACTATGATTAAAGTTTTTAAACTGCAGCTCAATTTCTCTGCTCAAAAAAGTATTTTTTTGTACCTGTTTTCTCATATGGCATTTGAAGTGTTAGTAACCATGGAAAGCTGTGCCTTCAAAAGCACTGCTTGATAATGGTGTTTCTCTTAGACATTTAGGTGGATCATCTGAAGTGGCAGAAGCATGATTAGGTACTGGATTCCACCAGAGAATCTCTGTGGAAAAGTCCCACTTGCTATCCTTGAAACTCGTAACAGCCAGTAGACTAAAGATGGATATAGTGTATGTTCTGGATTTAGCTTTAAAACCAAAACAAACAAAAATACAGGCATACCAGGTTTGAAGATCTGGAGATTGACTAAGACGAAATAAATGTTTAGCTACAGTTATTGGAAGTTTGTTTTTGACTGCGTGTTTATTATATCTTTTTTTCTTCTAACAGAACTTATCTGTGACCGTATGCTGAGTGTCTTCATAAAAGTTAGAGCAATAGAAATTGCAAATTAAAAACTTCTTGTGATAAAACCAAAAACACCGGAGCATTAAAAACATTTTGCTTCAATAATAAAAGTACCATAACATTGGACAGAGAACCTTCTGCTCGTGCAACTTAACCAAATGGCAGGCTGGAAAGGCCAGCTTGCTGCTCTTAGCCACTTTTTTTTTTTTTTTTTTAAGGAAAAAACCCCACAACCCTAACCTTCCTATGAACTTTTAGCTTGCAAATGACCCGATATGACATGTTTGAACTTAAAATGAACTTTCACATGAACTTTCTGTTAGCCCTCTTAGAAATACAACAGATGGAAAATGGGCAGATTTCTTAAATATTTTTAGTTTGAAGTGCTTTGACACGTACACCAGAAAAACCAGGCAAGCTATCTATTTTTGCTGTTTACATTGCTGATTTTATTGTCCTGCTGGATTACTTGCAGTGTTTGAACTGAGAGGTGTTTCTGTTTTCTTTTTGTCAATGGATGCTATGCATACTGTTTTATCAATTTTTTTTTCTTTGTACTACTCCATCTGGAACACGAAACTCTTCCAGACCTTCACCCTGTCTTGCAGGGATATTATTTGGTAGTGAGTGAGTTAAATTAACCATACTAGGTCAGTCTTGCAGAGAGAGAGTGGTGGTGTAACTTGAGTGACACATAAAATTTCTGGTAGTCACTGTCACTTTTTCAGATATGTTCTGATTTGTTATCCTCAGAGTATTTGTGCAAAGCTTTGAACTGCTCCCTAAATATTTGTAAGCACAGGTTAGGTACAGGTGAGCCACGGTATAATTCTAGCTCTTTGACTTGAGGTGCTGATCGGTGCTGCTGATTTTCAAGGAGTTGCATATATTGATTTTCTCTATTTCAAGCTTCAACCTGATGACATGACAGCAATTTCCTCCAGTTCTTTTTGGCCTTTGTATTAATTATTATTCCTAATACCATGGTAGTTGCCCAGGACCATTTATTCAGAGTGTTAGAAGTCTAGAATTAAGTTATCCCTTCACTTCTTAAGCTATCAGCAAATGAGCTGTAACTGGTTTCTCATCTTGCTTGTTTTGCTCCTTTACCAAGTGAAGGACTGCAGTCCGCTACAGCCAGCTACTGGGTCTGTAGTCCTAAGGCTGCTTTCTGTGTTAAGTGTTTTTTAAGTACATGAATAAACATTTCAAGCATTCAGCTAAAAGGCTTGTTGAAGTAATAAATTACCGTTGGTGCTTCTGAGGCAGGAAGGGCTGTTTCATGAAAGGTTCTCTTCTGTGGTAGTACAGCTATCAGTGATTTGCTTTATAATTATGTGCATTTGATTAATATGTATCAAAAAAAAAAGAAAATATCTTTGAAGTTATATTGAAGAAGATTAAATACTGATTTTTTTTTTTTTTAACCACTATAGGTTTTGATGGTGGTGCAGTGAAAGTTCATGGAGCAAAAGGATCACCTCCTTCAAAGTTTTATAAGGTATTATCTCTTTCTGTGGAGTGTGAAGTATTTATTTTATTTACAAAACTCTGTATTTTGGAGAAAACGCTAAATATTTTCTGCCAAAAGCTGTTAGCATTTAAAAATTTCTCATCTCCCCTGCCCTGAGAGTAAAAGAAAGGAAGGGGAAGGAAAAAAAGACAAACCTCATTTGATAGAACTGTAAATATTTTTATGTATAACAGGCATATCCACAAAATTCCAGACAAGGCTAGGATGGTTGTTACATAGTAGTAAAAATACTAATGAATAAAACATCTTAGCCCACTAACGCTTTGATACTTGTTGAAATATATATGTGGGGTTTTTTTACCTAGCAGTAAAATGAAAATAAGTTTTTATTTATTATTATGCCTTAAGTAGGACATTTGAAATGTCTGTGTCTGGGAGTATATTTTTAATTTACAAGACATAAGATCTATTTAACAATGTAATTGTATTCTAGAATATGTAACTACCTGTGAAATACTTGTAGTTTTGGAAAGTATTTTATTGGCTATCAGTAATAAATGGACGTGCTTTGCACGCCTCTTTTAGAAGTCATTTTCAGGAAATTAATGTGTTCAGCTTGACTAGGAAGTGACTGAATGGGCATAATATTCAACTATTTGAAGAGTGTTACATCTTACAGTAACTTTACAGTAGGTGTAGAGGAAAATTATTTCATTGGCTGCTTTAAAGGTGAAATGTAGTTAGTAAAACAACTACAGATAGAAGGTAAATTTCAGGGAAAACAATGAGAAATAGCTTCTTGAAAGAAAGAGCTGAAGCAGACTGGGTAAAGTGTTTGAAAATTTGCTGTAGGAAAACCAGTAAGAGCATTTATAGCATTTCACTATTGAATCCCATGTCATTTCATAACCCCTCTATCATTAGGTAAATGCCACTTACCTTGATGGCTTCAGAGCTACTGCTGTCTGTCCAGTGGGAGGTCCACAGGCAATACAAAAAGGAAAACGCACCGCGGAAAGTATTCTGCAAAGGTTCGTATTTGAGTCTTGGAAAGGGGTTTTCTTTTTGGGAGATGATGAGAACAGAACTGTGGCATATGAGGGCAACCATATTACCCTTGTGAGAACACTAGAAGATTATAATCTTCCGATTTGGAGGGCATTTCAAGACTTAAGTAGCCTGTTTAGGAAACCTGTCTTCGAGACATAACTACAGCTACATTTGACAGAGTGAGAATGATCTCAAATACTGTTGACAATAGGTGGCATTATAGTGGAAAGAAACCCAAAATAATGAGGGGAAAAAGCTGCGATTCAGGTTAAGATTTACTAGGTGCCAGAGAGAAACCCATGTGAAAGTAGTTTCCACTAATTTTCACAGAACTTTTTAAAATCAAAAATCTTAGTGCTATGAAATGTAGGCAGTTTACCAAGGTGGGGTTTTTTTAAACAAAATTATCTCAGTATCTTGTAAAATATGACCTAATGATTTTGTTCGTTAGAACAATTTTACAGCTGTAAGACAAACTGGATAAACTTTGTCATACTGCCCTACCAGCATATTTGGGGAGGGAGAGATTCCTCTTAAATATAATTCCATATCCTCACGGAAGTCTCTGAGCATTAACTCAGCCCACATCTTTCTAGTTCTGAGATCTGTCTTTGTGCCATGTTTTATACACCCTTCCCCCTATCCTATTACAGGATAGACCATGCAGTAGGTACACTAGGATAGACACCTGTCAGAAGGGCAGGGTTTACTGTGGACTTTAGAGTGACTTATTGCTCCTGTGCCCATGTGTAGCACTGTGATGAAGAGGGAGTTATGTGGCTTCCCTCAGGAGTCAGAGCAGATGAGAGCAGGCTGGTATGGGATGTGTAATTCAGCTGTGGAATCCCTTCCCTTGGCGTCGTGCAAATGCTGAAAGGCTGTGTGTTCAAGAGCTACTGAAAAAAAAAAACAACGAAGCAAAAAAACCTCTTCAAGAGCTGTTAAATGCAAGGATTGAAGGCCTTGAAAGTCTCCAAAAAGCAATCTTTCTGGAAGCTAGGTGATTACTTCAGAAAAAAGAGTGGTATATTCTCCCTTTCCTTTGGGCATCATTTCAGACTGGACTACATGAATCTTTGGCCCAATTGAAACAGCTTGTGGTGCTGCTGCCTCCACAACTGCAAAAAAAAATGAGTTCAGCCTGCTTACTGTGTTGTCCCGAGTAATCCTCAGGAGAGGACTGATTGGAGATAGCCAGAGGCTGGTTAACTGGCTCGAGAAGTGTCCTGTAGGCCATGAAGCATACCTGGAACAGCGGTGGCTTGTTCTGTGTGTTAATCACAATATACAGTCTTACCTATTGGTATATTCTCCTTCTCACACGCAGTCTTCAAAAGCTCGACGCATGCCATTGTTTATTCAGCGTGTTTGAAAAAGTTGTGTGTTAACACAGGTATAGAGTAAGAGTTAAGTTGTTCTGATCGCTGTCAGAAAGAGCTCTCTCAGCAACTACATCTCTTTAGGAAGCTCTGACTTCAGTCTCTCCACCAACTAATTAACAAGGTGTCAGGGGTTGGAAGGGACCTTGGGGATCTTAGAGTCCAACCCCCCTGCCAAAGCAGGATCATATAATCCAGCACAGGTCAATTCCTGTTGCAGGAGAATGTCACAAGGACATAATCTTTCATCTAGCCAGCTTCCAGTATGTTCTAGGTTAAATTCTGCCCAGCAGTCTAAGGGTAACAAATACAAAATGAGGTGCACAAATTTAAGATGATTCAGTTGCACGGGTCAGATAAGTTGACAACCTAAGATACTCAGCAGCTCTGGCAGCTTTTAATGTGACTTCTTCCACTTCTTTCTTGCACGATTCTCCTTTATTTGTTTATTTATTTTTTGAAAGCAGGAGAGATTTGGCAGTGTTTGTGTGAAGAAGTCTCTTTGGGGTAGTGTTTGGTGTCCTTTTATTTTTTTTTTATGATTCTTTGTTGCATTACAAAGGCACACGAAAGGACTAAAAAATTACCCACAGAACATATATTGAATGCTAGTAACTTGAACTGTGATGTTTAGAGATAAATAACCTAAAATAACACACACATACTTTGCAGATGGAGTTCGCAGTCATCCAAGTAAAAGATAGCTTCATCTGTGGTACATGGGCCACCCTCATCTCTACAACACTTAGAAAATGACATGTTGTGTCTGGGTACTATGATACTATTTACAACAATGATGATATGTTGACAGTGTCCTCAAAATGTTTCACGGAGGGGAAAATATTTTTCTCATCAGTGTTTCAACTGATAAAATCTTTATACAGCTAGGAGGGTGCCAGACCAAGGTTATTGGAGAAACCACTTTAGGTGCTTCAGAATTTTAACTTATTTTTCCAATATGTAACATGTTAATAAGTTGGGACTATTTTTAACCATTGAATTGTTTTCAAAACTCTTTTCTAACTTGCTTTACTGTCATTTGTTTGGGTTTTTGTTTGTTTGCTGTTTGGGGGTTTTAATTATTTATTTTATACTCTTCATTTTGGACTTTGTATGATTTTTTTGGTTGTGGGTTGTTGTGTTTGGTGGTTAGGGGTTTTTTTTTTTAGTTGTTTGTGGGGTTTTTGTTGCTGTTTCCTTTTTAATTTTAGTCATTTTCACTTTTACTGCTTGAGAGTTGAGCAGTTTCATCTGAGTTTTTGAAAACAGTCTATTTAATCCAAACTTAATATTTGCCAAAACAGTATTAATTCCTGGCTCTCTTAAATCAGTGGCTGTTTACCTTCTTTTTACACATCATGAAATGTTCATCCCCATTGTTAATCACCATTGGACAATCTTGGCATTCAACGCAATGTGCTTTTGGTGTAAACATCCATATAGTAAGAGTTTGAGGGGTTTCAGTGCCAGAATGGAAAGGCATGAGTAATGAAGAAACATTCTCTTTAAAAACTTAACCTACTTTTTGATATGAGTCCTATATTCATTAATCCCAAATAAATACCTTAAAGGTTTGATTTCTTTATTTATTGGTCATTGGTGCCTGTGATGTAATGAAGAGGTTTCATGTATCGATCGGTAGTTCATAATGCCTGGTAGCAGCAACAGAGCTAAGAACTGAATTACTGGTGTGAAAACCAGGAAGACTGCATATACTGTAATTGCATTTCAAGCTGCCTTTCTTTTAAAGGTAAAAGAGCGAGCTGAAATCCATTTATTTGCCTTTTAAATAATTTGAATTTAGGCTCAGTTTGAAACCTAGGGCTAGATTCAGAGTCAGTAATTGCTTGATTTGTAGTATTCAGATTGTTTAGTGTTAAGTATTCATAGTCCAGCTTATGTGACAGCTAACTCCTGTGGACCACACAGGTCTACTTCAGATAATCTTTTTGAGGCAGTTTACTAATTGAAAAAAAAAATCATCTGTTGCAGGACTCGTCTTATTTTCAGTCAGCTTGGGTATGAAGATTACAGTGCAGTTAACATACAGGTTTTAGGGTCTGAAGATACATATGGACCTCATGCTAGAAGGAGTATAGATGGTGTAAGTATTCAGTGGAGTGTTCTTAAACTTTTACTGACCTCTTTTAATCTCTCCATATTGTTATCTTTTCCACAACTTTAAAGGAAGTCACAATCATCTTGGGAATTTCACCCCATCATCTTGCAAAGAATCCAGTGTCACTAGTTAGTGTACAAAATTAACACTGACGTGGTCTTTGCAGTATTAGGTCTTGCAGAGGCACTGATATGAAATCTTACAAAAATGTTGTTGTAGTCTGTTCTAATGTTGTTCATCTAAAGAAATACCTTTGTATAAAAGCTCTTACGAGGTAGACTTAAATTGCATGAGATGTAGCTAACAGACCACATTATAAAGATTGCAGAGCCAGGAAAATGCAGAATTATTGTTGCCTGTTAACTTTAAAACCATCTGTGAGTATTATTTGTGAAACAATCTTCAACTACATAATGCAGCTTCGTATTTTTTGACTTAATAAATTCCCATGTAAGAAAATGAATGATGGCTATAACCACGGCAGCTGTGATACTCATGGTCTGTTCTTCCTAATCTACAGTAGGAAAGTCCTTTTTAAAGGAAGAAGTCTGTAAATCTTGCCCTTGCTAGAGCCACTTTAAATATTTAGACAGTTCAGTTTGTTCCAAAACAGTAGCATTTAATTCTTCTTAATGCTTGTCTTGCAAAACTCGTAAGGTACACGTGGCAAAACTGAGTTCAGTTTGATCTTAGGAGTGCCAACACTTAAAATAGCTGACAGTTTTTATGTACAGGAAACATGAACGTGATGTGGAGAAAGGCAGTAGACTTCTCGCTCTAGAAGTGTAACTGTTCTTAGAAATTGGGCAAGTCTTATCCATGGCTCTTCAGTTTAGTGCTTGAGCTTTGGTTTCGTTCTGCACAGCAGCAAAATTGCTTCCTGAGAAATGAGCTTTATAATGTGGTCTTTTTCCTTTTACGGCCATAAACCCTGCAATGTTAAGTGTACTACTGAGATTGCAGAATCAAAATTTTGAAACATAGGAACAGATGTTCCAGATGTTGAACTTGCCTGTGCTCTGTTCATACCAGCTCTTTATGATGATGTATTGTAATAGATTCTATAATTAAATAGCTACATAGGAAGTTTTCTGTCTCATATAGAATGAATAATGATTTCAAAAAGAGCAGTTTCTCCTTCCTTATTGTTCTGTTTCCCTTGCTTATGGTACATTAAATAAATTTTCCAATTGATATTTCTAGTACTTTCCATATTTCCAGCCTCGACTCCCAGGCCTTATATTAAATAGGGCATCACCTCCATTGTGTGTGCTTCCTAAATGTGCCCGAAATAGGATGTGAAAGCTGAGGCTGAAATACAGGAAATTGCTCTATTGCCTTCACCCCTCAGCCAGTTCCTCCAGCAGTCTAGAATAAAATAACCAGAGAGGTCTTCATCTGGAAAGCATCCATAGTAGCTTGAGGAAAAAGAGGTGGGGAGTGGGCTTCGCTTTTCCATTTAAAATACAAAGTCATAGAAGCCAAAGGAAAACATCTGCCTGTTGGGGCTTCGGGTAGGAGCTACGCAGTCTCTGAAAGGCTCTTTCCTACCCTGTCTTTCCATACAAAATTAGACACGGTTACTTGGGTTGCAGATGACAGAGCTCGAAACCAGAGCCGTGTTATGTTAGGTAGTATATGAACACACGAGGAAAAAATTCCTTCTTTGAAGACTCTAGCATCTAAATTTGAAGAACAGAAGCAAAGATGCACATGAATACCGAGAAGGGGTAAGCTGAAAACTATTTGGATCTCAGTGTTAGATGTCTGGTGCGGCTGGACTAATTCTCATATAATCTGTCAAACTGGGTGCAAAGGTTTGCCTTTGCAACTGTGAAATCAGTTTGTATCCCAGGCTCATGTAGGCCTGTACACTGTAGTCTGATGTGCTGCGTGGAGTATTAACTGTCCTGACAACACAGAATATCTCTTGAGAAACCAAGAAATGCTTCCTTCCTTCCCTGTCTTCATTCTCCCAGCGTGTTGATGTGGTGGTTACTCGCCACTCCGATAGCTTGCCTTGTCAGCAGCAGCCCAGCATGAGCAAGGAAGGGACCTGAATCAGCACTGCATAACCCTAGCGGTGGTTAATTTTTAATATCTCCTGCTCTGTGGTTTTCTGTTGGGGAGGAAGAAGGGGTTATGATGAAGTTAGTGTCATTGAGTTTATGGTTTAGAAATACTGGGTGTGTTTCGTGTTAAAGGTATTATTAGTACATAAGGTATTAGAGCTTGCTATATAAAAACTGTGTGTGCTTTGTCTGTTACTTATCAATTAACCCTTTGCTAACCACTTTACAACACATTAAGACTTGAGGAAGTGTAACTTCGTTTTGCTTTTTTTGGTTTAATTATGCTATTGTAAGATAAATGACTGGAAAATAGTCTGTGTATCCAGTTTAATAGTGAATTCAACCACTCAGAACAAGATTCAGCTTATTATTTTTACAGACCGTTGTATCTTTTATCTATGGGCAAGGAAGTAAACCTAGAACTTAAATGGAAACTTAAATGGAGCGTTGGTACAGTTTAGAACCAGGAAGCAGATGTGAATGCATACGTATGTTTTCTGCAAGAGTATTTCCTATCAATTATTGTTTGTAGTAATTTAATGAATCTCATGGTAGCTTTGGGAACACTGAGTGTTAAAAACCAAAAAAAGGCAAGCATTTGTGGCATGCCTACATATTTTCTGTGTAGCAACAATATTTTTTTTTTTTTACAACAATCTAGTGAAACTTTTCTTTAAAATTGGAAAACTGGTTGGTTTCTTATTTATATTATCCTTACCAGGACATCGATTTCTTTATTCACAGAAGGCAATTTCTGTCCTTTCAGTGATATATGACCTGCTGGAATACTATAACCTCAGGTGTCTTGGCCCTGCAAAAGTTTTCTTTTACTGTTTGCCTACATGAGTATCAAAATAAACTAATATGAAACAAATCCTGCATGATAGTATTGTGGCAGGTATTTTCCAGTCTGGGAGCTTGGAGACTAAGAAATGAACTGTGTGTGCCTCCCTGTGAGCAGGCCTATATAAAGGTACTTAAGAAAGATGAAAGCAATTATATTTATTATTATTGTACCTCAGAGTACCTCTGTGTGGATAGCTACTAGAATAGAAAGGAGAGAAAAAAAAAAAAACCAACCCATCTTTTGGCTTCATGAATATTTAGGACTTAGATTTAAACATACTAAACCAAGAGGGCCCTTCATTATTGGGTTTTAGTTGATCACCAGTCAGGAAGTTTTTCTCTCTTGGTGTAAGCTGGCATAAGCAAGCTTGTTTGTCTTGGGATTTTGTTGTGTATTTGAGTTCAAATAGAGGATTTAGTAGTCTGTTAATGTAATAGTCTCTCTGGGATACTCTTATAGTAGCCAGAATGCTTGGTACAGCATATTACAGCATTTATGATAAATACCATTTCAACAGCTGCCACTAGGAAATACATCCATGCTCCTACATTGCTGAAGTTACTTAAATTCCTGAAATTGACTTGAGATTTTTAATGTTGACATGCTCATCAGTATTGCTTTGGGGAAAAATGTACTGTATATACACAGGAAAATGATACTAATATACAAGATACCAGTAGTTCAAAAGCTTAATATTCAATTTGCTGGTTCCTGTAATGTTTTTAAAGAATGCAGCGTTACAGAAATATGGGCACTAGAGTTAGGAGATGTATTAAAAGATGGGCAGTTTAAGCGTTCAAATCCAGCATGTAGTTTTTCAGATTATTTTGAAAAGGGGGGAAAAAATCTGTTTTGTTTTGAAATGTTGAGTCTTAAAATTTGGGGGATGGGAAGAAAACGGTTTATTGCGATATTGTCAGATTTACTAGAATTTTCATGAGTACATTTGTATTTTGTTAGGCATAATAGCCTATCATATTTCACTGCCAATTTTATGAATTGACAATCACTTCAAGTAGTTCTAAAATTGTTTTTCACATGGCTTCTAGTTCTTGAAATTGGGGATATGCATTCAACTCTGGGTAGTGAATAAACATTACAAGATACAGCGAGAAGGTTGAGGCTGGGTTTTGTTTTACCACAACATTTATTACATCTGAGGACAAAAGCTGGAATAAATTAAATATTATGCAGTATATTATGTGAAAGCATCATATATGTATATTAATTTAGTGGTATTGCAAACATCAGGCATAGATTCAGAAGGGCTTGCGAAATCCATTTGTTTCTGTCTTCCAGGAAAATGTCCTCTTCAGTATCCTAAGTAGCTATATGTTCAATTTTCCTTTGATACATTTTTAGTAGAACAGCTACCAAATCTTGCAGATAGAGAGTTTTGAAGTCCTCTGAGCTCTGTAGAATAACAAACACAAGCCTTGGTTTGTTTTTCAGGCTTTCATGAAATATATTCTTTCCTACTGACATTAAAAAGGACATAAACACTGTAAGATGTCCCCTACTGTCTTTAGTGAAAATCCTCCTTTTTTTTAATTTCACATCGATTTCAGTAAGCCAAGAATTTCACATAAGGTTACCAAAGAACCCTTAGAAACTTTATTTGTGCTCATTAACTCACACACACAAAACAGCTGGCTTTACAGAGAGCTGGCTGCCAGAGAGAAGAGCGAGATTGCTGCACAGCTCCATACTTGGACTAGTGCTGTGTGAGAAACTCCTGCCCCAGTGCAGTTCCATTTCATATGTGATGGAAATTGCTGTGCTTGTGCTTTGGGACAAATAAGAGATGCTTAGGGACAGACTTGTGTTTTGAGCAGATCTCGCATTTTGAGAGATTCAAAGGTGGACCAGAGGTGGTTCTTACTGGTGGGTGTAAATTATTGAATAAATACAGTCTTTGCCCTCAGTGAGACATAATGTTCACTTTAAGACTTTTGCCAGCCTTGATTCCAGTGGTAGATCTTTCAGGGTAGAAAAGGGATTTTCAGAGAAGTAAAGTAAGTGAGAGAGGGTGCTTATTTGCAAGGGCAGCTGCATTAGTTTACTGTAGAGTCACGTTTTGGTTTACCTTTAGAGAACTGTCTGCTTTCTTCTCTGGGTTTTACAAGTTCCATTCTCCCTTTTAACTCACAGGGATTAGGTTTGGATTCTTTTCCATGAGCGGATTTGCTTACCTCTTGATTTTAAGAGAAGTAAAGCTGGCTTTCTGAATTGACCCAAGAGTATTCTCAGTGCACTTAAAAGAGGAGGAATGTTTGTTTTCCAGTTCCACTGCGAGTCAAGCCAAGTATTTAGTTTCTTATAAAGTATTCTTAGTTACAGTACTCGATCCTTTGATAATGGTGGAGAAGCAGCACAGTATCCTAGCAGTCTGAAATAGCCAGTCATTCATTTCATGGTAGCAAAATAAGATAATGAAACATTAACAGAAAATTATAGTGATGCTGGATAAAAAGTCACTGAATGAAAATTGGAGTTCATAGCAGTGAGCAATAAACATTTCCACTGGCTTTAACTTGAATTGTGAGCGACATTTATTTTTCAATTTGGTAAATTTAAATGATGGTCTGCATCTAAATTAATCTGATTTCTACTTTTTTTTTGAAGCAGGGTCCTCGGGAAGCTGTTATTTGGCTTGCTGTACACCATAAGCAAAAAGAAGCTGTGGAAATCTTCTCCAGAGAGATTGCACCAGCTGGAACTGGCATGGGTAAATATTAACATCATTATAAGAACATTAAAGTTACTTTG
>JAAGNO010029374.1:36855-64762 GCA_033439905.1 Ceryle rudis
AAACCAACCAACCAAAAAACCCAAAACAAAACAAAATCCACCCCCCAATCCAATCTTTTTATCTTTTCTTTTTACGGTTAACACCTGAGATTTTTAAATGTGCACTTGGTAAAACTATGCTTTCTGTTTATTTGTCAGTACTTTGAAAGTTGAAAGTAGTCAGAGTTTTTTAACAGCAACTAGCAAGTTTGCTTTTGTCCGTGTAGGGTCTCCTGAAATAAAAATAAAACCTTAGATGTATCTGTAATGTTTACTCTTAATAGCAGGGTCTTTCTTCTATACAGTGAGCTCTTCTGTACTGAACAGTGAGGAGCCCTAAACACACAGGCTCAGACTTTTTAAATCTCTGGTAGCCAGTGGGAGTTCTGCATTGCCAAGTTGACAGAAATTTACCCTCACTTCATAAAACCAGAGCAGTTTGTACTGCTCAGTGGAAATGTCTTCATTATATACAGTCTGGTCAGCCATATCGTTAGCATTTAAATAATTTCAGTTGACGCAGTGTATTTATTTTGTGATCTTTAGTTCATATATTTTTTTCCAAATAAAATGCAGCGTAGAAGAGGCTCAAGAAGAGCCTAATACTGTGGGAAAATAACATTTATAGTTTAATAGAGGTTCAGTAGCTAAGAAATGTTATACTAACAGCTAAAATCATGTGCTGACCCTTACTTCACATTAAAATGACCGGAGTTTGACACTAAGATGACAGCTGGTTAATACAACTTGAGATTTTAAAGTGCTTGAGTATATGTAAATATTATGACTGATTGCCTAAGCGTGTTGGAGGATACTTCCAGAAATGTCCTTGTTCTAACAGTTTCCTGCAGTCCTCATTTTTTGAGAATAGTACTGCAGAAGATAGTTTATCTGCTGTATTCAGAGGACACAGATAGAATAATTAAGATCATATAATTGAGCCCTGTAAACAAAGATTGTACGTATTTTGTACTCCACTCAACTACACTGTAAAAACCCTTGCGTATAAAACTTTGGATTTCAGATTTGTCTGGTTTGATCACTGAAAAAAATAATGCTTGAGAATTAGACTTCTTTGCCTGTTTCTTATATAGAAATACATCATGTATATAATATTCCACAATATATAATAAATAGATTCATATTTTTTTGGCTGAACTAATGCAGTCACCGGAAATATGAGGGACATTTAGGGTCAAAAACTGTCAGTTGGTGAGACACATCATTGTATTTTGGACCCGAGTGAAATTTCAAAGTAGTAAGTACCACCTGTAGAATTTTAACTACTTAAAGCTTTTTAGATTTCCACTAGTCAGAGCATTTTCATGCTATTTTACTCCAAAGCATTTTACAAAATGTTTCATGTGGTCAAGCATCTTTCATATATTGCATAATGTTTTATTCTGTTGAAAAATGCACAGATTTGTAAAGAAATTTCATATTTTTTTTGACAGAAGTAGGTCAAAGAATAAGAACTAATAAGCCAAATTTGGGTGTAGCCATTAAAGGAGGATTTGAGTAGAATATAGGAACTGTTAGAGACAAAGCATAAGGCTCTCCCAACCATCAGAAAATCTAATGGAGAGTTGCAAGAGCTGGAAGGAATAAAGCCTGTTTTGCTAGGAATTTGCATCTCATTGGTTAATTGCAGGTTCCAACCAGAGCTTCTCCCGCCATGGGATATTTTACAGGGTGTCGTATCTGTGGCATAGATTATAATGTACTAAAACATTGAAACGGGTGATTGTTTGGGTCGATCTTAAGCATTCTTTTTACCAGGGCTGATTTTCAGTGGCTCCACTCCCTGAAATGCTTGTGTGAACACCAGAGCTGGTTGGTGTAGGGAAGGAGAGAAGAAAAAATGACAAAGGATGAGGAGGGGGGAGCTGGGACAGCCCTGACTGAGAGCAGCATTGGTTTTCCCACTACTGTTTTGTTTGCCTGCTACAACTGTTAATGAAATTTATTGGAAACTAGCTGTCTTTTCCAGCATATCATATATAAGCTTTAAAAGTATTGGTGTTTGCAAGTCCATCCTCAGATGAGTTTTGTAGGGTGAGCAAAATAAAGACTGAGAGGCAGCTGGAGAGAGAAAATGTACATGGTGGATCAGAAATGGTGGAACTGCTTTATCAAGGAGTATATATGGAGTCAACTTCATCGTCTCTTATCTACATGCACATCTGTCAACTACGCTGTCGCCAAATCCCAGGGTGGCGGTAGTCGTGGAGTGCTTTGATGCTCTTGAGATTCCTCTCCATCCTTCAGATTTGGGTGAAATTTGCTATTAGACGCAAAATTTGGGGTCTTGCAGGTGTGCTGGAAGAACAAAAAGGAAAAACAATGGCAAATATACGTACATGTACCTACAGAGGATGATGAGTATGGATAACGGCAGATGAGAGGGAAGAGTCATAAAATGAAAAGACAGGTTAAGATTGTGTGAAAGATTGTGAAGATTAACTGGAGAGAAGTACTTGCTAAATAATAATCGATTCTTTATTTTGTTGTTTCAGTTTAGATTCAAACCTTCAAGTAGGGATTCCAAAGGAAGGGTGTCCTATACCAGTGCTTAGTCACCTAGGAAGAAGTAAATTTAGTGGATGTAGTGCCTGACACTTTTCCAATCATGCCATATATTTGAGAGTTAATGTAATCAGTGGAATTCAAGTGGTGTAATCCCCACTACTGACTAATTCCTTTCAAATGCCCACTAGACAAACAGTGTACCAGATGAACAGGAACAGAAGATGAGGAGATTGAAAGGAAGGTTTCCAACTTAAAGGCTCATTTTGCAATGCATCAATTCTGTGCCATTCTGAGGCTGGCAGATAAGTGCTGGTGAGTTGTTCATCAACTGGAAGTGAATCAACTTGTTCAAGAGGGTGACTGGTGACAGATAGGATGACACTGTGCTTAGCAATACTTTATCTGCCATGAGGAACTATCGAATGTGGCTCTGATAGTAAAAAGTGGCCATGTACAACTTCTAGGAAAGGAGATCAACAGCTTAAATTTATCTGATAATCTTATTAACCTGATATGCAGCCTGGCTGACACTCTTCACAAGTATGATAAATTACTTTGATATGATAAATTACACAATGTCATTGTAGGTAAAGATAAGTCTCCTTCCAGAGAGGAGAGGGGAAGAGCATCTGTGCAGATATTTAAGCAAGCAACGTAACATAAGCATAATGTAGCTTGAGTAGGCCTTTCTAATTAAGGTGTCTGGGGACAACCGTTGCTCTAAGGAAATCAGTTAACTTGGCCACAGTGACAAGCCCACTGTTACCTGGTTGTGCTTCATTTCCCATTGCCTTCCTTCAGTGTTACTGGTGAAAGTAGTGCGGATCCGAGCACTGGATTGAGGTGAGGTGGTGTGCTCTAGTGCTGTTCACGCAAATAACAAATCTCTGATCGTAAGCCGTAAGGAATTCGCATTTTTTCATCTTCTCTGCCTGAAGCCTAAATAAGAATTCCATATAGATAAAAATTAAACTGTACTTAGAAGCACTCCTTATGTGAAGGTAAACAATGGACTGGATAATCCTAAAACTAATAACGTTTCAACTGGGATATTGGCCTAGCTTTGCTCTGCGGTTGCACTTATGCGTAGGCATAGCCATAGTATCTCCAGAGGCAGATCTGCTGCTGCAGTAGCTTGTGCTGGAGAGCTTTGCAAGACTTGCAGTAGCAAGCAGAAGTAGAAGGTGGTCATAGCCTTGAGGTGTGAGCAGCGATTGCCCTTCAGTGGATTGTGTTCTTGTCAGTGTGTGGAGAACTGCTTTGTTTTAGGCGCCAAGTTCCAATGTGTGAGAGCAGGCAAGTGAAGAGCTTTCTTTGAGAGCGTTCAGGAAGTTGAAATTGATGTCTGAGCAAAATCTGGTCTCCTTAATGAGCAGTTCAGATGCCTAGCAGGAAATAAGCCATGTGACAATCCACAGATAACTTAAATTAACTAACTTTATGAACCTGTATTTTCAACATGACCTTACCATATATCCAGCCTCCTCTGCTAACAACCTAAATAAACAAACTAGGCACACTATTCAGTAAAATAACTGCAGCTGGGTTTAATGTTTAATGGCAATTTTCTGCTTGAACAAGCATATGGGTAACGTGCACAGGGCTGAATCTTCACTGGATCATTTAAAATTGTGTAACACTAATGTAAGGGGTTCTTGCACATTCTGTCCACTACCACAGTTTTTAGCAGCAGAACTTACTGGGTAGGGAGGTGGTTATTAATGATTTTTTGTTGTTGTTGAAGGCATTTTTTTTTTTCTCTGTATTAAAAGACATGGGGGAAGAGAGGAGGAAAGAGGGACAGAATGCTAACACATCTAATCCCTTCTCGTTGTTCTCAGCCTTCTAAACGTTGCTGTGTTTTGAGGGTGTTTGGTTGATTTGTTTGTATTTTTTCAGCCTCTAGCTAAAAATACAGTCAGTGAAGTCTGTTCATCTTGTGAATCGATTACAATCGAGTGCAAGTACTGTGCTAGCATGCTGGCCAAGTTAGTAGAGTGATTGATAATGGACTAGCCTTGGCTGAAAGACCTCTCCCATAATTGAGGTTGATTTTTCTGTAATTATAATCTCTGAATCAGTCGTTCAGATGTGCACTTAGTTTTAGTTCTGTTGATTCCAAATGTGTCTCTGATTATAAAGCAGTATGATCAACATAAGGACTGCGTAACAGCATCTCTCTTCAAAACCTTCATTAAAATACCTTGTTAACTACTGTTTGAGGGAAATCACTTCCAGTGAATATAGAATCATAGAATCACAGAACTGTCAGAGTTGGAAGGGACCTTAGAGATCATCTGGTTCTAACACCCCTGCCACTGGCAGGGACACCTCCCACTAGAGCAGGCTCCTCAGAGCCCTATCCAGCCTGGCCTTAAAAACCTCCAAGGATGGGGCTTCCACCACCTCTCTGGGCAACCTGTGCCAATGTCTCACCACACTCAGGGTGAAGAAATTCTTGCTAATGTCTACCCTGAATCGACCTTTCTCGTTTTAATCCATTCCCACCAGTCCTATCACTGCCTGACAGCCTAAAAAGTCCCTCCCCAATGACAAGAGTCTGTAATCTGTGCTGTGTTGTACCATCTCTGCTGCCACTGGTATGTGTTCACTTTACCAAGATACTGAATCCAAGCTAAAACAGCCTGCTGAGAAGTAAAGCTTATCAGTGTCAGCTTAGTATCCCAACAACATGGTTCTGTGGCTTTCAGTCTGTTTGAAGCACAAACAGAGAGAATCCACAACTGGAGGATGCATGAAGCCCATTTTAGCCGGGATTAATTTGGGTAAATAAACCCTGTGGGCAGCTTAACACACTCATTAATTCCTAGACCGATTTAACGTATGCACTTTACTCTTTCTTTTCTATGTGGAGCTCTGTTGTATCACGTATTCATGCTACCCATGACAGAAAGAAGGGTGAGAAGCTATGCTCAGGATGAGAAGGGCAGAACTATAGCTTTCAGAGATACGGATGCTGGGTAGATAGGTTTAATGGTAGTACAGCCTGGCAGCCTGATACTGAGAATAAACACGACTCTAATCACAGCGCTGACCTACTGCAGTTCTGGGATCGTTCTAGAGACTTAAGCCCCGGAATTACCTATGTATCAAAGAGAGAGGATGGGATCTGCAGTGCCCAGCACCTTAAAGCGAAGTTAGCTGGTGAAAATGCTAAAGAGAAAGATGCAAGTCAGTCTGAAACATTTAATTTAATATCAGTCATATTAAGTAAGTATTAAAACAAACCGTGGTTCAGGTCAGAATTGTTTCTCTACTCTCTTTAAACATAAATAAAACAACAGCAACAAAACCCTAAAATTAGTTTCTTTTACTATCAAATGTATCACCTGACTGGCATTGGTACACAAAATATTTGGGAGAAAAACCTAAAGATTTAATTTTTACTTTGCACATTCTTAAACAAATTTTTTGTTGTTGTTGTTAAAAGTACTTTATACATACTTTGCCTTTTTAACTGTTGTATATATTTTTATTAATATATGAGAACACTTGTAATTTGCTTGATACTGCCCAGTATTTATTGAATGTGCATTATAGAAACAATTCGAAGGAGCTGACAAAAACCTGGAGAGGGCCTGTTTACGAAGACCTGGAGTGAAAGGACGAGGGGCAATGGGTTTAAATTAGAAAGGAGGGGATTTAGATCAGAAATAAGGAGGAAGAGTGGTGGAGCATGGGAACAGGTTGCCGGGGGAGGTGGTTGAGGCCCCATCCCTGGAGACATTCAGGGTGGGGCTTGAGAGAGCTCTGAGCAACCTGCTCTAGTTGAGGATGTCCCTGCTCTCAGCAGGGGGGTTGGACTAGATGGCCTCTGGAGGTCCCTTCCAACCCAGACATTGCTACGTTTCCACAGTAAACTATGAGCTCTAGTGTTTTGAAGATGGCGTTAACCATTCTTTTCTGAATTTCATTTTCATTTCCATTTCCAGCACCTGGCCTCACTGGAATTGTTGGAGGGCGCCCCAGAGTGTAAGTGAACTCATGATCATTAACTTGGTACAGTGTGTGATGGTAGTGTTTCCACCACCCACCATCACAAGCTTCCCCACCTTGAAACAGCCACCACAGAAGCAACTAAAGTCTTTCTGCTCTGTGCTTAGTAACTGATAACAAGATAATAGTGTGTGCTACAAGATACATACAAAAGTAGTAAACCTCTTTATTGAATTATGCACATGAGGGAAGAAACTGTAGATATATTTCCAGTAGCTCTGTGTAACTAGCCTAGGCATCGTAGTGTGGGTAATGACTTCAGTGGAATAGACTTCAGTGTCGTGAAGTGCATTCTTTGTCAAGAAAATATTTGGTATTTTGGCTACTTCCTCTTGTACAATTTTCTTTTTCCTAAACAAAAATCCTACTTAATAATGAAATTAACCAATTTATTTCTCAGTGGTTTCAAAATTGTTTGGAAAACCATTGCTAATCGTGGCTAAATAGCTTTTGATTTCCCAAATGTGTGTATGAGTAGTCTGAAGATGTATGATCTGATATTTTCATTAATTTCTGAATAAATGTATTTATCCTTGTTGTTTTACATGTCTAGGTCTCCAGTTTTGAAGCCATTTTTCTTCTATTATCCCAAAAGCAATGTTCAGGTAAGACTTACTGCTTAAATCCTGCTCTCTTCTCTTTCAAATAATTTGAAATATTTTGCTGACTCTTGCATTTTTGAGTGACACTGATTCCTAAAACCGTAAAATATTTTGGTAACTGTTATTAAAAAAAATACTTTCCCAGAGACTAATGTTATTCCCACAGAAAACTTTACAACAGTTAAACCTGCTACCATTGCAGTTTGATTGCTGTGAATTTGGAAATGCCTCATATCAAAACTGAACGTCTCTTTTTGAGTTCCTAGAATTGTAGGTTTTGGTTATTTTTACTGCACCTGCAAAGAATGCTTATGAAAATGACATTTTTTTTGAAAGGTAATGGTCCCTCTTTAAAGAGAAGGTGATTGGATGTTCAGAGATTAATTTTGCAGACCCGGACACATCTTCTGACTTTTTTGTGGCGTCTATATTTTGTATATCCTACTGGAAAGAAGTATTAACATCTGGATTCACACAGATAACAGAGAGCTGAGCCTTTTCCTTCCAAATACCCCGCCTATAAAAATAGAATTAGTAATTTCTGCTCTTGCTTGTGTGGCAAAACCCAGTAAAATTATGGAAGCCCAGGCAACTGTTGGGATGAGTATCTTGGAGGAGCCTGTGAATGTGATCTAGCTCTGTGTCCATAATCAGTTCATAACACCAGTTTCAGCGATCAATTTTCAGAAAGGACTGTTTCATTTCTAGTTCTTAACCTGCATGCAGTGCTTGGGACAAATAACTTAGTACAAATAATACCAGATGTTACATTTTTCTTTGAGTGGTGCTCTGCATTAGTGGGCAATAATATAAGATGAATTTACAGAGGAGATGCCACTTAGTTATTAAAACTAAGTTTATAAACTGTGCGTAGTGGAAAAGCATTTAAAAAGCCCCTCACCTTATCTTTTAAAGAAATTCAAGCACTTACTTTTATTCTCAAATTTTTTGTTGTACAAATGGCTTGTCTTTGCCAAGTTTAATATGAAATTAATGTCTTTATGGAAGTTTAGCTTACGGCTGTTTCGTTCTTCAAATTAAAGGTAAACTTACTGATTAGCACTGTGTTCCAGGCTTGGTAAAGTGGTGTTGAGTTTAAAAAATAACCTAATTTAGCAGGGAAAGATAGCAGTGTCTCATCTACTCTTTTCAATAGAGAAAATCAAAATCCTTACTCTACATAACCAATCTAATGAATGCATTGATAGGCTGTTAACAAAGTGCCGCGTGACCTATCACTGCTGGACTGTGGTAATTTTAAAGGTTGCGTAAAAGGGTGGTGTGATTCAAGTCCGTGATTCAAAGTTTTAGCCGTGTATTAACACCAAGTTACAAGCCAGAGGTTACAGACTAAGTAGGGTATGAATTAACTGCTGTTCTAGATTGGAAGTTCAGTTACAGAGTCTAGTTGCTCTAGTTGGGCATTAGACCTAAACTCAAATAAAACACTGTAAGGAGATTTTCAGATGTGTTGACATTGCCGCAGTGGGTTCTTTTGTTTTGTGTTTGATACCCTTTCTGAGTGTCAGTTTGGCTTCAGTATCTCATTTGTTGTTTCTACTGCTCTTATGCAATTGGCCCAATTTTATCATCAATCACCAGTGCTTTTACAGTGGAAATGGTAGTTCTTTTCTACTTGTGCTTTGTCGTGTTCAAAAAAGGGAGAAAAATTCCAGCAAAACTACTGAAGGCAAGAACAGCTTGTCTGAAATACTTCTATATTTTTTTTAATCTTTGTCTTGCATAAGCACTGAAGGCCTTTGCTCACTATTTGCTATTCTCCAATAACAATCTCAGGAAAGAGGGCTGAGTGCTGACAACTGAGCTCTGATAACTGCTGCAGCTAAGTTGCTGTATACTGTTTTGTTGTGGCAATATAACCTGATTGGTGTACCTAAATCTTTAGTACTGGGAGTCCTCCAATACAGATAAAATGATGCGGTTAATTTTTCTACGTGATTGTGTCGTGTGATTTTAACCAGTGAAAGCTTTGCTTACATCTTAAGTGAATAGCCCAATCAGCTAATGAAGTAACACTCCTGACTATGTATTTGTTCAGATTTCTTGAGGGGGGGGCTTGGGGGGGCTGTTGTAGGGAGAGCTCATCATGCAGAATGAACAGCATGGAATTTCTTTATTTCATATTTCATCTCAACATAACCCCCCAAACCTCTGTATTACTTTATTTTTTTGTAAGTTGCTTTCACAAAATCTATCTGAAGATGAATATAGGATCCAAAGAGAAGTTGGTCATTAACATGGACAGTGACCTGAAGAAGAAAAGGTGATTATATCTCAGAAGAGCTGGAAGCTTTCAAGTTTTGGGAACCGACTGTCAAAAGAGTTCTGATGCAAAAGTCCGTGTAGTGCTACTGTATATAGAGGGAGATGGAAAGGCAGAAATTTGTCTTCCAACTGGACAGAGGGTTCCCTTGATTTTTATGCTTTCTTTTTCCCTTCATGTAGATGTCTTTTAGGTTTATAATGGATCTTTTATCATTATTGTGACTTCTAAAAAGGGAGCAACAGAACCTTATCTGTAAAGCAGTTACTGAAAAGGTGCCAGATCAATACTGAATTAGAAATATGCTTTAGTCACACTGCATTTCTAATTTGATGGTTTGAAATTGGGTATTTTTTTTCCAGATCAGCCTCTTCTTAAATGGGCAGCATGTTGAGACATTTGAGGAGGATCTCACATTTACATCAGATGAGGTGGTTTCTTTTGATCCACCTAAGATCAGCAGTGAGTTGAAAGGTACGTTCATCTTTTAATCTGTGAATGTATCATTTTCTATCTTTGTCCTGGAAAATCACGTGCTAGATTTTTGTTTTGTGAAATATATTTTACCTCTTTATACTACATATTTTTAAATCCATCGGAAAAAAAATGAATCTACTTTTCTTGGAAGGAAAGAGGTTAGCATTACGCAGTATAAAATGCATTTGAGACGATGTCAGTATGTAAATAAATTGTTATTCAGAAAACATTCAACTGTCTTCAGGCTTGAAATTGAAATAAGATTTTAAAATATGCTGCAGTCTTACTTTGTTAATCCTGGAAATAGCTGGGTTTTCCCTTGCATCAGAATAGTTGTGTTCAGAATGCAGACTTACAGAATGCTTAGCATTTGGATAATTGAAATTTGGCCCTGTTCCATTTGGTAACCTTCATGAGATGAACAAGAATGGGAGCAACCTGGAAATGGTGACTTGTAAAGAAAACACACTAAGCTAATGAGCCAGCATCATAATTGCCATGTTGCTGTTAGACTTGTCTAACCAAGCTCTCTGCAGAAAGAAAAGAAGAAACTTGAGAAGGGCAAACCAGTGAGATGAATGGAGCAGGTCAGAAGGTCTGCAGTGGAGAGGAAGTGTTCAATCAGAGCTGTTCTTACAAGCTAGGGTACTAGGTTACGGATTATTGAAAGTGCTAGACCCCTGAAAAACTTTTAGATTCTTTCTAATGGCAGAATTATACACAGTATTTCTTAATGTGTAGCACACTTCATAATTCCCTTTTGGTCCAAACACGACTCTTTCTTACCTTATTCCAGATCACCAGAGAAATAAATGGCAGAATTAATTCTAAAGCTGTAGATAGATATTTTCAAACCTAAATCAGGTACCTAAAGATTACTTGTTAGAAATATTTCTGAAAATAGTACTACTGCTGAAAGAGTAATTGAGGTATTTAAGTCTGTGTATACTCAAAGAATTAATGTTGTGAAGGAACCAATATGTTCAGATTTAGCCTGGATTGCAGATACAGGTGAGTAGTATTTCTCAAACCCAGTAACTGAATAGTGTTAAAACTAAGTCAGTAGGAAATGTTCTGTGTCATGAACTGCACACATGACTGCGTGTTTATTGCTTTTTGAAAGTCACTGATACTGGATGCCTGCTTGCCATGCCCGAGTCTATTTTCACCATCTACTCAAACATCTCTTCCAGTGCAGTGATTTATGTGCAGCATAGAAACAAGCTAAACTCTTGGATATATTTTTAGCTCTTTATGTCTGTTGCAAGTCTAATGTCACACCAGAGTCTTTCTTGATACCTAGGAGTTCCCAGGAGGCCAGTGGGGGATTCATACCAACCGAGCGAGTTGAATAGGATGTCATTGTTCTGTTTAATAAAGGAGTTAGTAAAGCTCCTGGTATTTATTCATCTCTTTTTTTCCTCAAGGTGACTACAATATTGGAGAAACAAAAAGCTGTTAGACTCCCCATTGCCTTCATATTTGAGAAAAGTGTGTGAGGTGTGCACTGACATCAGCATTTAAGTACTGAGTTCTTCATGCTTTATTCAAATAAACCCCCACTTTGGAGGGACAGCAGAGCTCTTCCAGTTGTTTCTCCTAAGAAGGATCTCTAAACTTTTGCCCCTAATTGTAAATAGAAATGTTTTCCTTATGTGACTAAATACTTACCTACTTCTGTGTCTTAACGCGTGGACAGCACGGATGAGAAATGGAGTTATAGGTTAGACTGAAAAAGAGTAACTTCTGCTAAAACATTTTCTGTCAGCATTTAAAGGAGGGAAGTATTTTTCTTAGTTTCATGGTTATCTTAAGTGTAAGGGACTGTTAGTTGTCTTTGAATAGATAAGAGAAATATGTGAAAATGGATTTCAAAAATGCTGCTAGATGTGGTTCTGGGAGGGTGGAATCTGAATTTACCATTTGCCCTAGCTTCGAAGGGAATTCTTTTGTAGATTTGTTTAAGATGTTTATTAAATGAAAACATTTTCCTGATAAACGGATCATGAAAGATAAATCAATTAGGGTAATAATAAATGAGAACACCAGGACACTGTCTTGAACTGGTTTTGTTTAAAGGGAGGCTGTCAAAGACGGTCTGTAAAACATCTGATGGTGAAAAGACTTTTACAGCTTACACAATTTAAGCATTTTGTCATACTTCAGCCTTTGAAGAAGCACTACATTTTTTCTTTAAATTTGAACGAATTTATTAAAACCAGTATGACTTCTATGGTGTATGAAGTGTGGAAGTCTTGTCCAAAATGAACAATGAGCTTTAGCTGGATTTTTTTCAGATTCTCTCAATTGAGATGTTTAATCAAAAATAATACTCCCCAAATAAATAAATAAATACACCCTTTAATATTTTCTGCCAAATTTTGTGGCACACTTCTGCTTGCGTTTTTTCTGGAAGTGAACATGAACAAGACTGAGCATCAAGTTCAAAACAAACATCTTGTCTCAGCTTTTTGATTATTTACTTTCACCATTTCACACTTCACTGGTAAGTCTTGGTAGCACGAAGAACTGTTGTGCCAGAACAAACTATAATCACTATTTTAGCTCATGTTTGACAGCGACCTGATATGTTATAAAACTTTAGGTCTTAATTAAAGCAGTTTAATGCTGATACGTTGTTGTTTGGGGTGTGCATAGATGTTCTTTGTGATCCAGTAGAAGAGGTTGCTGCAGTGAGCCCCTAGTTGTTTGTTATTGTTTTCCTTGTTGCCACTTGGATGTGCCAGCAAAGCTACTCTTGTAAGTGTTCCCTGATCTGTTTCAACCTAATAAGCAAGATGAATGAAGATAAACTATACAAATTGTGTGGGATGTTGTAGTGAAGACATTTCTGTCATCCACAATATCTCCCACCCCCTATCCAAATGAACTTTGGGGATCTCTCCAGCTGCCACTGCCATAGACTTGCAGCCTCCCTTTCTGAAGGGGACAGTGAAGACTGCAGCCAGTAGGATTTGGATATGGTTTCTTTCTTCCCGAGCTTTGCTAAAGCTCTTTAGGTCAACCTGAGGAGTCAGCAATTCTCTGTGGGCAGGAAGGAGTTGAAGGTACTGATGATTTGGCTAGGGCTGGGTTTATCTGATAACCTGATAGAGCTGAGTGTGTATCTACCTGTGCCTTAATAGTAGGTGCACTTTAATTGAAATCACACCTGAACTTCACACAGTGTTGTTTGGGGTTTAAATATAACTTAAACTTAAATCCACCCTCCAGATACAAATGTAAATTGCTATAGTTACACTTCTTAATGCAGTCTGCCTTTGGCCAGCATTTAGTGCCTAACCTCTCTAGTATTGGTCTCTTACTCTAGAAGATTAAAAACAAAAGCACAAAACCAGCACGGTGGTTGATAGTCTCAGCAGAAGCAATAACAACACCAAAAAGATAACCGATGCATTTTCAAATTGCATTGTGTCTTGCGACGTGAAGTTTGGTTGACTTAATTGATGTACAAGACCCTCTCTTCATTTCCTTTGAGTTTGTGACACTTTAGACTGAGATTTTCTCTGACAAGCATGTGCCTGGGGCTAACTTGTTCAGTGTTTAAAAGAAAAAAAATAAATCTGGGACATTGTTCAGTTGCCTCCTATGGCTGACACCAGCGGCTGTGACACAAAGCAAAGCAGGAAGGCTGTGGTTTCCCTGCGCTGAATGTTCCCCCTGCTGGTTTCCAAGCAGCAGAGAGGGGGAGAGCTGCCACTTGTGTGCAGAAGATGAGAAAGTAACAGGAAGGGGACAGAGGAGAGGGCTGCTGAGGGGTGAGAAGTCTACTGGGAGTCAGGAGCGTAGATGAATCTGTTGGAGATGCTGGGACTGGAGAGGCAGGAATGTCAGGAGAGCTGATACAGGCTGGAGGGGAAAGTTGGATCAGAAGAAAAACTGGCTGGACACTACTAGATTCTCACTGCCTAAAAACAGATATAACCTTTGTTTCAAGTTTCAGTATGCTTTTGCCCTCAGCAAGTAAGTAAAACTCAGTGGCAAAGTGAGCGCTTCACCTCTTGCGTTGGGGTACAGAAACTAGATGGGTGACAGCCTGCTGCTCTCAGTGATCAACGACTGCAAGAGGTCTTTGCTGTGTGACTTAAACCATCAAACCTCACGTAGAAACTGTGTGGATCCCACAAGATTGAATTTCTGGATTTGGGCAGGAGCAGATTTGATTTTTTTTTTGATATGTAAATGGATACAAATAATACTTAATGGGAACTTTGAATAAAGCACATCCATCTTTACGTTCCTAAAAGCTGGAAACTCCAATGTTCAGTTAAAAAATTAAGATTGGCTTCCTATAGATCATGCATTTATGATTATTTAGGACCTTTTATATAATACTAAGATACTTATAAAATTAGTAATTAGAAATCTTGGGTTTCTTCTATACCGTAACTGTTATTAAAATAGTGCATATGCAAGTGAGACACAAGTGTTGTCCTGAAAAGGAATTTTAAATTGTGACACTTTTCTACAGACCTCAGAATAAACAATTATCAGTAGCCAACTACATGTATCTTCCATGTGCTCTGGAAGCAGAGAGATCTCTGTGTTAAGGGGACAAAAGTGGTCAGCTAGTCAAGAAATGACAAGTAGCTGCTATGCCTCCTTTGGAAATAGCCCATTGCCTATTTTCATAGTTGAGTGTAGTGAAAGAGAGGACGTCTGGCACAGCATTTGGCCCTAAAAGGGATTTGAGAGGCGGAGGAGGAGGGATCAGTTCTGTAACTTTGGCCCTCAGCCTCACCTCTTGTTCTCTAGACAGATGTTTCTTCCTCTGGGAAGAAAGCTTCGGAAGTGTTTCCAGGAGTACTAAAAGCAATGCAGAAAGCATACACTTAAAATGAGTTTCTTCTTCAAAATGTAGCTCTCATTAAAATGTATCCCTTTTTGTATCATATAGATCTGCCAAGTGGACCACATACATACCGCTTAGAAGATCTTGCCTATACTAGAAGTGGAGACAAAGGCAACTCTGCAAACATTGGTATTTTTCTTTTTCTCGTTTCATGAAGCGATGCAAAATTTTCACACAGGAGTAATGTACGAAGTGCTTTTCTGATATTTCATTTTTAAACTCTCACATCACTTGATTTTTATTTTTTTTCTTGTTTCTCTGCTGAAACAAACAAAAAAAAATAACGATGAAGTCAAGCTCCCCAAAGTTAAGAAATGCCTTCTTTTTAAGGTTTCCTTTACACATTAGTTGCTACTCCTTTACGTGGGTGTGTTATATAATGTCTTGGTTGTCTGATCATCTCTAATACCTCCATACGTGAATTTTTTAATCCGTATGCAGCTAAAACATTGGCAGTGTTAAGAACTAGCAAAGTTGTTCTTGCGTGTAAGAGGTTTTTATTATCTTGTTAATCTAAGCAGTGTATTTCAGTGTGCAGTCTCTTTACATTGATTGTGCTGCTTCTTGTATTATTTAATAACTCCTTCTATTCCTTACTTCTGCATGCAACAATTGGCTCTCTTACTTGTTGGAAGATGAGAGCGTGTGGTGTTCAAAGCTCAGTATGAATTAAAGGTGCGTTTTTGGGACTTGATTGCTATTAGCTCTCATGCTAAGGCTGATGAATTTTGTTTGTGTTTATTTAGGAATACAGTTTTCTTGTCCTTGTTTGTGCAACTTTTTGGGGTTAAAGAATGAAAGAATGTAGAATTGTTATGTTTTTTCTTTGCTCATAGTGGACCACTGTTGCAATATAGCATTGCCAAATCATGAACGACGCATAGCTAATAGCCTTCCTGAGATAGAAAGACACTACTACTTTATTAAGGAACAGCAATAACAATAAAACAAAATTGACCTCTAAGATTAATTAAATTAATTTAGCTTTGAACTCCACAGATAAAAAAATCCCTTTGACACAAATTTGCTTTCCTGATACTGCTGTGGAACTTCAGCTTCAGCATAAAGTTATCTGAAGCTTATGAAAGCATATTTACAGCAATAAAAATGTAATTGAGATCCTGACATGTGAGAAATCACGTGCAAGGAGCGGGGCAAGGACCAAACCTTCACTCACTGATCTCGCCTTGTTATGGTTCATTGCGATTACTTGTCTAAGTCTTGGAGACCATTTAGGGGAAGAGAGCTGCCTGGGGGTTGTTGCGATGTTATTCTTTAGGTGTTTTCCAGTGGCAGAGACTGCTTGCAGACAGAGAAACTCCAATAATCCCTTAGTCTGGGAGCATTCTTTCATGTCATGCCCCACAGTATCTCTCTACTAACAGAGGGAAACCTGTCATGCTCTTGTTTCTTATTCAGGAGCTCATTAAAGAGGATCCATGTGTACAGTTTCAGTTAAGAGGAGGATCTTAAATCAGCTTTGAAAGGATAAATGTGAATTGTTTTTTACAGCTCCTATTCCAGCTAACACCAGTTATACCTTAACAGGCGTGATAGCACGGCATCCCCTCTACTATCCATACCTAAAGAAAACTTTGACTGCTCAAGCCCTGGAGAATTACTTCCAACATCTTTTAGAGCAAGAAAATCCTGAAGAAGAACTAGTAACAAGGTGAGTATCTTGCTGATCAGTCCGTGGTTGTTTGGTAGGTGCATGATGGCATCAGACGTTACCTTAAAGTATGCTAATGTAAATATTGCGAACCTGCATGTAATGTCTTCCATACTTTTTTTGTACGATTCTTTGCCTGTTTAAGTAACAAGCTGGGCAATAATCCTTGAAAAAGAACATTAACTTTGGCCTCTCCAGAAGCTGGACAAAGGCAGTGAATTTCTTTACCCAAGGCATTTAAATTCCCAGAAGTAGCATATTAGTGTTGGGGCTATTTCTTTGTTATACTCCAGTACAGAATGTCTCTACAGAATAGAAATAACTTCTAATGTCCTTTGAGAAATGTATCTTTCCATGGTTTCGAACCATTTGGAGACTGCAGGAGCCTTAGGAACTGATGTTTCCCAAGCCTCAGAGCTATGGCAGAACTGGGAGTTCTGAATCCCTAAAACACCACCTGAAAGACATTCACACAGCCAGTACAGACCGGAGCCCACACTTAGCTGATTGTTCATCAGAAATGTGCCTCATTCTAGCCCTATCTCTGCAAAACTGTATTAATCATTAGGAAGTTCCCTCACTTGAGAGAAAGTACTCCTTTGAGTACCCTACTCTCATCCACTTCTTTGCCAGAATTTAAAATAAAAAATGAAGCTAACTTCCCTTTTTAAAATAAGAAAGAGAATACCTCCTGAACAGGGCATTTTCACTCGCTGTTCATCTACGAAAGAATATCCTCTGCCAGCAGACAGCGTATGTAACATTTTTGTTCTCATACTACCTTCAGCTGATGCTCAGGGTCCTTCCTGGGGACTGCCAAATAAGACCAACGCTGTTCTTGTAGATTGAAGTAACAGGGCTTGTTCTAAGGATGTCCAGTATAACAGTCAACAGGTTTAAAACCTTTTTCTCTCCTTAAAAACGAACAAAAGCTTAATATTGGAACAAACAATCCAGTCTTCCAAAACCTGTTTTGCTACAAAGTCAGTTATTCTGCAAATAAGGAGATTCTGCCAAAAAGATACTTCCATGGGTAATGGATAAACTGTTAAGTGTCTTTTTTTTTTTTTTTTTTCCCTTGCTCAAAGAGCTTGAGTCAGAAAGGTGCAGCTCAAAGCTCAAGAGAGAGCTTGGAGTTATTTTAACCCCTGATCTTTGAGTTGTAAGTGTTGTTCTTTGTCTTCGTAAGCGGCTCAGTGCAGATCTTGCCCACTGTTTCGTAAGTGCTAAACAAATCTATGTATCTAATAAATAGTGATAATGAGAAATGTAATTGAATTTCCTGGGAAACAGAGCAAAGAAGGGAAGAAATAAAAACTGTCATGCCTCCTAATGATACTTCTAGAAATTGATTCATTGTCATTTCTTAACGCTGTTTATGTTCATAAATAAAAGCTGAAATTTGCCGTGTCTGGATGAAGGCAATTTATTTTGATTAATTAGATTATCTGTTCCTGGGTTTGGCTTCCTTTAATGACGTGATAATGGAGCTCTGTGAGTGAATTGAGAAACTGCCAGGGGGGGAAAAAGAATAAATCCTTTTGTGGAAATATTTAGGATTACAAGGATTATGCTCATGTGCTTCAGATTGTATAGTTTCTTTTTAAATTACTTGTTTATTTTTAACTGTCATAAAAAGAGCTTAGTCTTTCATTTTCCTTCATTTCCCTTATTTAAATTTTGAGTCATTAAAAAAATACATTGTTTTTGTTACCTAAACCCATGTCTCTGCTTCATTACAGAGCAGAGATTCTCAGCCAGTTGCTTTTCATTCTTTTTCATTAAAGCTGTTAAATAGGGGTAGTAAACACAGAAAAGGTGGGGCTCTTTTGATAGAGAATGCTTAAAACCCCTAAACTTCCAGATATTCAGGTGACACCATAACAAAAGACAAGTCTGTCAAAAGACTATACAATCCCTACCCCAAAACCTTAAATCTCTGGGGTTGCTTCCCCCCTCCTACGTGTAAAATACATGATTAACAGAGCTGATCATCTGAAGGTATGGAATAAGAAACTTTTCACTTAGTGGCATTAGGTCAGTCGTTTAAGAAGAATAGTATTATTATTATAAATTATTTAATAATTTAATTTTTTAATAAGTTCAAGTGATCCTGTGAGAATTTGCTGCTTTCATCTTCTGAAATATGGTTAGCTTTATGTTTTGAGAGCATCCCAATGCTCAGAAATGCAAGCATGACAGCTGATTTCTTTATACAGGATAATTTTCCTAACAGCTGAAGAACAAGAAATGTTGATACTGGTGCTTTAGGTTGCACAGAGAAGTATTCCCCCACCCCTGATAAATACACGTACAAAAATCCCAGCACCTCTTAGAGCTGTGGACTCAGTTCCTGCTTTCCTCTGATGGCAGAAATCCTATCTTTTCCTTAATTTAAATACTTTAAATTTTTTGTTTTGGTTTGGTTTTGCACCGTTATTATTTCCATGCATTTTAACAGGAAATTCACAGGGAAATCTGACTTCTTTGAGTATGTACGGACAGCACTTCAAAGGAAGTAGTTAAGCAGGCACCCCATTGTGCGTAAGCATAGGAGTTCAGATAGAACGGTGAATTTTCCTTGTTTTACTGGTTTCTGTCACAGATTTAGTATTCTTTGAAGGGTTTATGAGGTTTTTTGTGCTTTTGAAAAGCAGCTCTTAAAACTTTTGATTGAATTGTACAATTAGGTAATATTTTCTTCTTTTAGATCTCAGTTAATTAAGCTTAAATTGTTTAATTATCCTGGACAAACGCATGCCAGCACTTTGATTAATGTATTGTCGCTGTTTGATGGTTATAGTGAGGTTTTTTTGTTCATTTGTTTTATTGTGGGAATGTATCTCTTGTGCAGCAATATATTGGATGCTCAGATGCTTCCAACAGACATTAACATACTGAAAATGTTGACTTATGTGTATTATAAAATAATCCTAGTTTTAGCTAGAGTATCTCACTGTAAATATTTCCTCAAAGTACTTGAAGTGAATGTGCCACTCTGTAATGTGCCAAATCGAGATCTGTTGCTTCTATTACATACTCCCTCTGCCAGAATTACTGCAAAAAGTGAAATGAAATTCTTCAACTCTTGTCATTTGCTCCTGCTCTTGTACGCTCTTCAATTTCTCTCTTTATCTGTTTAAATGATTGCTTTTCACCAGGCTTCTTTTGAGAGCTGAGGTATTAGCTTCTGGAGTACATATTCTGTTAATCCTTCTGGAGAGCTCTGCCAGGAAATCTTTGCCAGTTTTTCGGAGTGCAATTCAGTGCAGTGTTTTGGTAGACCTCTAGCTCTTGTGGTATACTGTTATTGGTAATTTGTATTGAGGTTTTTAGTTCAATTTTTTGTGGGCTCCTCTGATCCTGCTATGTCGTTGATTATGCTATTAAAGTTAGCAAATTATTTAGATGACCTATTGTGGAAATTGCTTTATTCTTCATATTCCTGTTACCTGGTAGAGCACTGTTGGATTAATTGAACTTTCCTGCCTTCCAACTGATTTTTCTTTAATGATGTTGCCTGGCAGCTAGTTTTCAAGGAAGGTCAACAGAATGCTAACGAGGTTTTTTTTCTTAATAACAGCTAATAATGTTAATACTAAAATAGAGTGTGGTAATGAAAGAGTAGAAGGAACAGTGAAAGAAGGGAGTCAGGCGCAGACACTCCACGACTACTACTTGCAAGAGCGTAACGAGAACCGAAGTGTTTGCCAGGCTGCTCAGCAGAATCATCTCCTTCCATGAAAGGTTTGGGTCGTGTGCCCAAGATACAAAGGCATACAGAGCTGTGAAGATCAGCAACAGCCACAATTTTCACAATGTTTAAAAGGAACTGAGAAAGATAAACCTCAGAGTGACAAAACTGGTAGTACAAGAGCACTGCAAGAAATTCCATCTATTTCAGAGGACAGATTGGAAGAATCTGTTCCAAACAGATGCAGATCAGATAGGTGACTAAAGAAAAATAGGTGGTGTTGGAGGAAATGTGATTTAAATTGCAGCAGTCAAACATCTGGAGACAGAGCGAGAAGGGATATCGTCTGTCTCTGTTATTCCTCATGTCTTGCTGCCGTTCTGATTAAATCCATTCCTATGGAATAAAGGAAAGCTATCAAGTCCTTAGACAAAGAAAATACTGGAGAGAACCAAAAGCAAAGGAAAGCAAGAAGAATACAAGGAAGATGACAAAACACTAAAAAAAAAGCCAAAAAAACTGCAATGAGAGGCAAATGGAAACGTCCTATTTATGGAATTTGAAACAACTTTGTTAGGAAACTGCAGAGCCATTTGCCAAACTTCTGCACGAGTTTCCAAACTGGAACTGCACCAGTCAAAAGCAAGGATGGAAAACTGCTTACAGTGGCAATGAAACAGAAAAACAGGTCTGTCACACTAAAACAAAGTTTTATCTGAACAAAGTACAGAGCTCCAAGAAAGCATTGCAATGGAGCTCTACTTTTCATTTGTTATAAAATTATCTGTAGTTGGTCATAAGAGTTTGATCTAGTGACTCAGCTATTTCTTGGTAATAAAGAGGAAGCCTTCCCAATTAGTTGTTAGCAAAAGTGAGTTCCAGGAACTAAGTGATTGTATTTTTCAGTATCAGAACTAGGAAATACTGACAGTACTTCTCTCTGCCCCCTGTGATCTCGTGAATTTGTATTGGATTTTGAAGCTCCAGCCTACAGAGCTTTCTGTATGGGCTTTAACTCTCATGGAAAAAAAAAAAAAATAGAAAAATCATAGTAAGAAACAACCTCATTAGAAATGAACGAGTTTTGACATTGAGTAAGAAGAGAATGATTACTTTATGGGGATTGTTGGTTTGGAGTAAGGGGGTAGACCAAGAACAGTTAACTTTTAGGCTTGACTGAGCAGTAAGTAGCATGCCATCAGAAGCGTGAAATTTTTGCACACTGTCTTTTGCTTGATGATCTGTGCAAGTGTTTCTTAAAAAAAAAAAAATCTCCTGAGAAACAATGTGTAGATTTTTCTCTTGCAGATACGAGTTGCCAGGAATCCATGGATTAAATTTTGTTCTGAAGAATTCCCTTGGTGGTGGTGGCATAGCATCCCTAAGAAGTGACCCTCAGGCATGTATCAAAGCATTCGGTTTAATGTCACTAGAACTGTATCTCATCCAGTCTCTTTATAACCAGCTTTTAGGCTGGAACTGAAACTTTGGGGTTTGATTCTTTAGTTCATTTTTAATTTCCTGGTAATATTTATTATCTACTCATTTGGTTTAGAGTTTGAAAACATCATAGGGAAGTAGACAGTTGACTTAAAACACTTGGTGAAAAAGATGTGTACAAGAAACTATTAGGAAGGTCTTTGAATCTGTTCTGCTCTTTATGATGTGTTATGATCTCTGGTTTTTAGATGCACCAGCAAAATTAGCTCCTCCAAAAGGCTGCCATGTTTTGGAGAATGCAGATTTACTGGACAATTCTGATTGTTTCCTAGTACAGGAAGGGACCATTAACTCTACAACGTCTCCTCTATCTTAGCCTAGGACACCTATGGTTAAAATACTGAAAATGAAAATAAATTTGAAAGAGAAAAAACAGATGGAGATTTTCTGTATTGACAACATCGTGTGAATCGGAAACACTTTCTTGCAAGCGTACAGTTTTTAAAGTATTAAATATTTGAAACATCTAAACCTGAAGATCCCTTAATGTGACAATGCTGTGGCTACAGCAAAGCACAGTTCTGCCACCATAGCCTGATAAATGCTTCTATGTACAAATAATCGAGAAGACGGCTCACAAAATGATGTACGAATTGGATAGAAGAATTGAACCCAAAATAAATTTAATTCAGTGCTAGATGCCAAATAAATTGAAGAAGCTGTTCAGTCTGTTCAGGTTTAGATGCTCAAAAACTCAACTGTATAGTTTTCCTTATTTAATTATATTGATTCACAAGTGAGAAACATTTTCCTTTCCTTTTGGCTAAGTTTGGATAACCTACAATCCACGGCTTGATAAAACTCTTTTTATCTATAATTATATGTAGAGATAAATACTCATCAAACTAATAAAACATACTGAATTCTTACACTGATTATAGGGAAAAATACCCTATTAGACTGGTTTTAAACCCTTAATTTACAAAGGCGGTACATTTAGATAAACAAACACCAACCAAACCACAAACAAACAAAAGCCAAAACAAAACCAACCAACATTTCATTTTACTTTTTCTTACAGGGCAAAGCACTTGGGCAGATGCTGTTGGATTTCCAGATTAAAAATGTTCCTGATTTAAAATCACTGATAGAGTAACAGGTGTTTAATACCTATGCTTTTAACACTTGAGTGGTATAAAAACATGTTATAAACAAGAATTGGCTTTTTAAGTGAGATTTTATTTTTTTAAAATCAAAAGAGTAGAAATTAGTGACATCTCTCAGAGGCTTAGCTGGATGGCATAGATTAGCAAATGTTTTGAGTAATACCAGACTAATAGCTGTGTCTGTGACTGATAACATTTCCTGTCCAGATAATACATTGGATGAAGAATTAATTTATTTCCTGTAAAACAGAATTAATCAAATTGCAACATAACATTTAATGATGGACAAGATAATGTTCATTCCAAGATGCAGATTGCCTCGTCTTCAGTCCATCTCTTTTACTTCTCTCAATTTTTATTTGAAAATTGAATAATATAATTGAGCTCATGCCAGCTGTATTTGTCCCATGCATAAAGTGAGGCTGGGTCACCTGCTGTGCATCACTATGAAGTCAGCACTGTCTGGTACTGGGGGGCAGCTTTCCGCACTGAGCAGGAGAGAAGAGGAATACTTGTTAACTGTTCTAGAGCGACTGGTAGTAAATGCTGACCTTTGGTGGGGATCCACCAAACTTCCAGCACTTTGTCCACTTAATGACAGACTTTATTATTACCATTTCCAACGTCCCTTACCAATTAATCCATTGGTTAAAAGTATTGACTAGTAGTAAATCGCAGATCTTGGGTGTGGGAATAAATTTGAAGGTGAAAAAACACGAGTGCAGTGCTGTGAGCACTGCGAGGTTCTGCCCTTGAAGGGAGGAAGGGCGGGGTGGGTGGTGGAGGGATATCTCAGGGCTCTTAAATCTTCATTTTGTGCAACAGACTCCCTGGATTAAGTTCATTTGTCTGTCGTTTGCATTGCCCTTCCCACAGAAAGGCCCATCTCCGGCCGTGAGGGAATGCCATGCTGAATGCAGTGTGCTCCAGCTCTCTCCGGACTCCCAGTTAGCGCCTCCCCATCTCCCTTCCTCCATAGTATGACTGCAAACTCGGATCCTCCTAAATGTCCTCACCTGATTAAGCAGAGACTTAAAAATCTCCCTGGGACAATATCAAGGTTGAAATTCTGGCCCGGTAACTCTCTTTCCCCTGCAGGAGCCATAGAAATACTATTCCGTGTGTTCAGGTGGTGGTTTATATTCAGAAATTAATCTTTTCCTTTATTTTGGGGAGACTTTATTAATTACATAGTGCTGACAAAATGCAACATTACTAATACCAGATAAAATGATGAAAAATAAGTATATATTTTTTTTAAATTGTAACCCAAACAATTATTCTTAATAGTTGTTCTTAAATCTCAAATCTGTGCTACCACTGTTACTGATTTCCTAGCCTCTTGCTTGCTGATGAGGACTATACAGTGAATTCTTCCCACCTTTTCCAGGGTTTTGGTTTCTTTTCATTGAGGGTGGCATAAGTGAACACTGTATTCATCTAAACTTACTGTTCTCTCAGCAAATCATAAGCGCTATCTGTGTATACAGTGTGATTCAGTCTGGTTGTAAAAAATGAGTTCGTTGCTTCCACTGCAGACAAACAGGCAATTTAATAATTTCGAAAGGAAACCAGCATGCTGGTTTTGTGTTTACAGTCATTGTTCGTTAGAAGACTCTTGTTAATAATTTGGAAGTCTGTTAGTTTAGCAAAACAGACAAAGGTATTGAGAGGAAATAAAGTGGTAGACCTCAGTAGCAAACCTACAAGGACAAAAAGGCTACGGTAAATATTTGCAGTTCGGTCAATACACTGCTTAAGTGACTCTGTAAATGTGTATGCAGTAAGTTTTCAATAAAAGTCAACATAAAATATGAATTTTTAATCATTTGTTTCTTCTACTGGAAGAGAGTGATACTTAGTTGAAAGGTTCTTTGTTCTGGGGTTGCTTCAGTTGCCTGCCATTGTGTGGATTGCCTTGCTGGTTCCCTTCTTCCTGCAGGTTTTGTCGGTCTGTCTGTCTGTGGTCTTTGTAAAATACAAAAACTGGAAAAGTAAAGGATACTGTTTTCTAGAGAGCTGGTCATTTACAGCTCTACAGTGAAAGCTGTAGTTTGCAGAAAAGAATGGTACAGAGTTCAAATGGATTGGATACGGGAATACAAAGGTGTTCTTTTTTATCTCTGGAATTGCCCTTTTGGATGCTCTGAAACCATCCTTCAGGGATATGCTTTCTATTCTTTCTTTCAGCGCAGCGGTTTAAACCAAGTGGCATTGTTTTTCAAATACTTCTCTTGCAAATTACAGCCTCCAAAATCCCTATCCAAAGATTTTATTCTCCTTGACCTCCTTAACATGTTTTGAATTCATGACCCTGTACTTGTTCCAGCAGTCCCAGCTGACCTGAAAGCTCGTTAAAGCTGCATTTGTTTCTTCATGTACAGTAGAGGTTGAGTAATGGAGAAAGGTTTGGTGTAACACAAATTCTCCTGAAAGGTGAGCAGGCATGCAGTCAGCATTGCTTTAACTTAGTCCCTTAAAAAAAATGCATTTTGCCTGCTTGTTAAACCCAGGCTGTTCCCCCTATGGGCAAGAACTTACCCTTACAGTTGCCTTCCTTTCCTGTTTTTTCCCTACCGTGTTAGCTGTGAGGGCAGGATGGAATTAGTAACTCCTAGCATATAAAATAAGGTTCCATCTAAGGTCCAAGTTTCAGTGGAATGGGCATTGGCTCACACCTCTTACCTGGGAGGTTCTTGTGCCGTGGCTCATCTGCGCTACAAAACAAAAGCTGTGTTCTCTTTGCAGTTCTCTCTCTTCTCACAGCTTTCTTACTGCATCTCACATAACTCTGGAAAAGCAATAATGTATTTTATGATTAAATTATTTTACAGCAGCTAAAAGTCTAAACAAATACTTGGTAAATGTCTGCTGCTTTACGGTTAATATTTCAAAGTGACTTTCCCACTGCAATTTGTGTATTAAAGGTACGAAAGTTACTATACAAAAAAGACCCAAGACAAAAGGATGTACCAGACTGTCTGAGGCACAAAGGATATTTTCAGTTGGCCATCTCTGATGAAGCCATTTTTCCACTAAAATATGGGGTGATATTTTCCTTCAGAGCAGAGGAAAAATAATTGTAAGCGTACCTTTGACATTTTGGTTTGCATCATCACACTTGGAAAGCAATAGGAGTAGAGCTGTTAGCTTTGAAAGGAGAAAATGTTGGGTTGTAGGCTGCCTTTCAAGAATCTGAATGGTTTCATTCAGAAATGGCTTTGATACGCTGTATGAAGTGCTCTGCCCACAGTCATGCTCACAACAGTTGCAGGGTAGTGGCAAATCCACCTGAGTGGATTTCACCTCCCCCAGCTATGTGTGTTGGCCGGAGGAACGAAGCCATTTCACAGACCTGTCTGCTGCATAATGCCTTTTGTGCTCGCTCGGCTGGGGTGTCCAGGCTTGAGAGTGAGTAGTTTGGGAGGCACGGACAGCGGCGGGTCACTGGTGCCTAAGGTATGAGGAAATTACACCGGAGAAATGTCACACCTCTCACCTTATTTCTTTGAAGCCCTCCCATGCAGTAAGATGTCGAGTTTCCTCTTCGTGGCAATTCCTCTTCTTCAGTTTCATCCTGGTTTCCTTCACGGATTTACTTGAAATGGCCCCTGCTGATTTGGGGATTAAAGCTACCTGGCATTAAGAAAGCAAACAAATGATGCCTCTAAGTAAAAGATCCCATTGGGAAAGCTCTGTTTCTGCCAGAGAGTTCATCTGAATTCCTCTACCCTCCTTTGGGCAACAGAGAGAAATCTGAACTGCAGGACTGAAGTGTCTCTAACACCTCTTTCAACAAAGACCGTCCAGATGCTCCCTGGGCAGCTTTGGGGAATAGGTGCAGGGGGGTCTTGAGATGGCAGGGCAGGAGGGAGACACAAACCTTTCTGTGCCAAGACTTTCTGTGGAGTCTTTGATAATTTTCTGGCTGAGGCATAATGCTCCAGCTCTGACTGTCACCAAATGGGTGAGAGCCTTTATCGTGATGAAGGGTTTTAATCTTTTTCCCCTGTCACCTGAAAATAATCTGTTAGTTAAAAATTTGAAAAGCTTTGCTTCCCCCCCATTTTTATTTACTAGTAGCAAAAGCCTCAAACCTTCCAAATGTATGTAAACATCTGGATGGGAAAATATGCTGGTTTCATTATATAATTGTGTGGCTGGTGGCTAATCCCCAGCGTTCTTACCAGCATCATAAGCCACATCTATAAGGTATTTTCTCTTTTGTAAGTGATGCGATTTGAAGTAGGGGGCTTGAGAGGCCTAAGCCTCTGTTGCATAAAAAATTGGCTGAGACTCTCCAGAGAAAATCCCAAATGGCTGATCACTCTGGTAAGAAGTAGTGCCGGGACTCTGGCCTGTTAGCGATGACAAAACATGAAGTCGGGCTGGGTGGGCCTCTCTCTTCGCAGATGAAGCAAGGAGAGGATAATCTTTAGTTCTCTTGGAAGGTCATCTCTGCTCCAAGCAGGAGGTGAGAAGAGGGCAATGCAAGTCACCATTTTTTCTTTGCAAGGACTGAGGTAACCTGCTCCCCTGAAATATTTTCTCCACCACGGAGTGGAAAACTTGCTTTGGGTTGTTGATAAGCCGTACCTTCTGCTGTGCACAAGATCCTGCCTGAGCCTTGGTTTAGTAGCCATGCTGGTAGGAGGCTCACCACTCATGGGCTGGTGATAAAACCAGTGCTGCTGCCTGGTAGAAAGAAAAGTGACGGCAAACTTTTTTTTGCTGGTGTGACTAGAAGGACACTACAGCTCCAGGGTGGCCATGGGGATCTCATTCTTGATCCATGGGGGCTTGGGTTTAAAGTGACTGAGAAGGGAAAAAGAGCTTGCTCTTCCACCAGGGTTTGCCTGTGGAGGGGGGCCAAGCTGCTCCACCCTGGCCGTTCTTGCTTCCCTTTTCTGTACTTGGCATGGTGTATGTGGCGGTGTTTGCCTGAGCGGCCCCAACCTGCAGAAGCAGAGATCAGGCACGTTGGCAGCTTTAGAGCCTGGCTTTGGGGAAGATGCTCTAACACAGTACTACTTCTCCAGCATTGCCTCCTCATCCCCCCCCCTCCCGCCTCTCGCCTGGCCCGGGACCCTTCCCTGGGCGCCCCAGAGGCCGCGAGCTGGGAGGGATGCGCTGCAGAGCAGGGTTAGGAGGGGAGTGATCAGGAGCAGGGATGT
>JAAGNO010029378.1:0-51532 GCA_033439905.1 Ceryle rudis
CCTCCCCAAACCGCAGCCCCGCGGCCGGGCCGCTCCCGCTCCCCGCCCGAAGGGCCCACGGTACCTACCGGCCGACAGCGCCCTGGCGACGGCCGTAACCTGCCCTTCCTGCGCGCCCCGCAGCATGGCGGTGGCGGGCGGCGGGACGGAGCGAGCCTCGGGCCTGGGCGGCGGGCCCCGCTCGCCTCGCCTCGCCGGTTGCCAGGAGCCGGCGCATGGAGGCGCCCGGCGAGCGCTTCCGGGGCGCCGTGCGGCGAGATAAGCGGCCCGGCGGGGCCCGGCCTGCCCGTCGGCCCCCTTGCCCCGCTGCCTCCTCCACGCCTCCCCTCCGCAGCGGGACCAGCGTCCGCGGCAAGAAGCCGCCGGGGCCGGCGGCAGCCCGGGCCCGCGAGGCTTTAACAGCCGCTGTGGCTGGCGGAACTCCCCGGCGGCGGCAGCGGTGGCGAGGGGGAAGGAGATGCCGGTGGCGCGGGGCCAGCGGCGCTCACGGCCCGGTGCACCCTCCTTTGGTGTCCCCCCCGTCGCGGCCCTGCCGGAAGCCCTGGCGGTGCTGCGTAACGCATCCGGGGTAGGGCGGGCCGCGGACGGGGGTTGCCAAGATGCCGGACTACTTGGGGGCCGACCAGAGGAAAACGAAGGAGGAGGAGAAGGAGGATAAACCCATCCGCGGTGAGAGTCGATGCCGGCGGGGGTCGGGCTCTGCCGCCTCCCCGGGCTGTTATCACGGCAACGGGCGGTGGAGCTGCAGCGCTCTTCTTTACCCGCTCCGCTCGGGTCAGGGTCCCCGTGTTCATGGCGGGGAAAGCTCCCCGAGCAACGCCGCTGTCGGACGCGGGGCATCGGGGCAGCGCTGCCAGCGGCCATTTCGGTGCTGGGAGCGGCGGGGTTGGAGGATAAACCGCCGCCACCGGCGGCTGGAAAGATAAAGGCTTTAAATTCCCTTCAGTGCGGCTTCTGGCGCTGCGGGCGGCGGCCCCGGAGAGGGCCCCTCCGGCTCGGAGGTCGGGCTCGGCCGGTGCCGCCTCTGCGGTCCCGACGGGGTGGTGATCCGGAGGGAGGAGCAGTGGCATTAAATGTAAATACCAGGCTGTTTTTTTCAACATTTTGTGGGAAAACTGGGGAAAATCGTGCCATGCTTTTGGATCGGCCAGAACCCCGGGGCAAACGGCGCAGGCAGCGCGGCGAGGGGCTGCTCAGGGGCCGCAGAGCAAGCACCGTCCGGGGGGTGCCTGTGGCGGGGATGCCCCCGGCGCCGGCCGCGGGGCTGCCTCTGGCGGGTTTGCAGCCCAGCTCCGCAGGGCACAGCCTGCCCCCGCTGCTTCCAAAGCTCTCTAAGGTTCTCTTAGTAAGAGGCTCCTAAAAAGCCTGATTTGCCTGTTGTAAGGCAAGAGGCCTTTTGTGGTTTAATGATTAGTTAAAAGATCGTTAACATGTGATAATTGCTTTTGCTTCATTGGTGGAATCCCGCACAGCTGGCTGTGAAAGCTGGTGTGTTGCTGCTCTCATACGGTATTAGCAGTGAGGTGGCAAATTTTTCTGGTCATACCAGCATACTGAGAAAAATGTCTGTTGCTTCTCATGTTTGAATTTCATTTGTGTTTTTATTTCATGTGGGTAAGTATTAAATAAGGCATCTGGAACTATGGTCAATACCACATATAATCACTGATGGACTTTGATCTGTTCCCACTCAATAAAGGTTTTTAAATTATAACAGGATAGCATTTAGTAGAAAAAAAAATTGTATTACAAATAATCAAGAAAGAAGTAAAGCAGCACAAAGAAATTCTCTTAAAATACTGTGTTATGCATGCTACACCCAGATCTTTAATACCCTGTCACTGGAGCTCCCTCTGTTGTAAAAAGTTATAATGGAATTGGAAAACAGAAAGCAGAGCCAGGGATGCTTAAGGTGAGGACTATTATTTACTCGGGAAAAGAGGTAGCTTTTGGGGGAAGTGTGAGGGAATGTTAAAGGTCTGTTAAATGACAAGTGAGATGAACATAAATGGGGGGTGACAATAATAATTATATTTTTCTTAGCTAATTGAGGGGTCCTGCAAGACTGCTGGTGTGTTTAACAGCTGACACTGATCTGTTGTGGCAATTCTGAGGCATAAGTACAATTCTTAGTTTCCAAGTTTAAGTCAAGTGAAAGGAAGCAGCACAATTTAAACTGGGGGATTTTCTTCCTGTGTATTCTGCTGAAAGTTACCGAAAGTTTTCAGGGATTCAGAAAACTGACAAATACTCGTATAAGGAAAGGGTTTTTTAAGGGCTGTTAATAACAACATGACCCAGGAGTGAGGAGCTCACTGCGTGTTTGCTACCTCAACAGACCCTCCTGGTTTTGAGAAGAGATACTGGAGTAGGCTGTTTATCTCGTCTAGGATGACCATTCCCATGTTTTCCATTTTACAATATTAAAACTCAGCATTTGGTAGGTTCCAATTCCAGGCTGCTTTAGTAGTTCACAGCTTAATATTTTACCGAGACCAGCTTAGATTTGGTTGCTGTTCCCTTCTGACACTGGGCATCTTGGAGGAGAGACATCACCGATGGAAAGCACTGACAGTTTTCTACGGGTGTTTTCTTAAGTGTAAAGAAACAAGAAGTTCAAAAAGTGAAGTTTTGGTATCTTCGGTTCCTTCTCTGTGCGGGTTGGTAAGCTACTCTGAGGGAGGCAAAGTTGAAGTAGCTTGCTTGCTGTGAGCTCCGGGTGGTACGGATTTTTGGACTGAAGAGAGTAGCTGGAGAGTGTTTTGTTTTTCTTGAGTGTCTGGTACTTTTTTGTTCAACTCTGATTTAGTAAAAAAGTTAGAAACTCAAAAGAATCCCTTTAATATAAATGTTTTCATCTTTTAGAAGCAGAATTGATACTGCTGCTTTTGTTTTTAAAATTGAAAGCTAAGAATTTTTTTCCTGTCTTGTTTCAGCTCTGGATGAAGGAGATATTGCCTTGCTGAAAACATATGTAAGTGGCATACATATACATATATATATACACATATACACGCAAGGGTGTTGAAAAGGCAAGTCCTGTTGGCAGTCGGAGGGCTGCGTTGTGGGGAGTGGTTAGTAAATCTGCTGCTTCTCACGTTTTCTTCTGCCAAAACCTTTTCTCTCTTTCTGCCTTTGAACAAGAAATCCCCAGACCAGCCCACAACCCTAAAAATAATGGTTTGGGGTTTTCATCTGTTTTTGTTTTGTATCTCATAGCTGATTGTCATAGGGGCCTAACAGCTAGGGCTGTACTATGGCTTTTTCACTAGTTTACTTGCTTTATTAAGAACATTATCTTTAAGACCTCCCATCAGATTTACTTGCTTTTAGCAAGTTAAAAAAATATTAGTGTGGTTATATGGAACTTGTAAAAAATAATATAATCTCAGGAAGTGTTTTCCATGGACAGTAAAGCTTAAAATCCATATCTACCCTCTCCACTTCAAAGTACAGTGGGTCTGTGAAAGAACTCTAGAAAAATGAAACTTGCAGCTTAGTGCATGTCTGGATTTGCACGTTTGCCAGAGGTCTGAACTTTGTTGACACTGAGACTCCTTTACGAAGCTGTGAAATACTGCTTGTGCCCACTTGTGGCCTCGTTTGTTGCCAAGCTGATATTAAGAAGACCTTGTAAAGGAGATCCAGATCTGCTCGCATTAGGCAGGGCAAGGTAGTAAAGTGTTTTACCACAAGCAAGAATTTAGTTTCTGATTTGCCCCTTGATCTTTCTGCTAACAGAACTTTAACGAAATAGTTTCACCAAATAAGGCCAAGTGGCTTTAAAGGAAAAGCAGATCCATGAGGTTTACAAATGTGAGAAATTTCCATTTGTGCGATTGGTCAGCTGTGCGGAGCGGCACTCTGTTTTTGTGAGCAGAAATACTGTTACTGGAACTCCATACTGTCTTTTTTGGCTGTACCAGTAGTTGGCTGTTCCATCAAGACAGTGTGTTGAACATCTTGATGCTCATCAACTATTGTCAATTTTTTCCTAAACATAAAATAATTTGAGCTATGAAATCTGCGTGATACTTCTTTTCTAGGGCCAGAGCACGTACTCAAGGCAGATCAAGCAAGTCGAAGATGATATTCAACAACTACTTAAGAAAATCAACGAGCTCACTGGTATCTTTCTTTCTTAAGATAGCTTTCTATAGTGGAGCCACATATACCGAAACGAGTGTTGTAGGAAGCTGATTTCAAACAACTTCTGCATTGGTTTGTTATTGTTATCTCTCTCTCAAAAAGAAAAATTCTTTATTTGGTAACGTTGAGATTTTTTGCTTTGTAGCTGATGGTATTTTTGGTTAGTCTGGGCTAATCTGTATATATGATTATGTAATTTTGTGATGTAGCATATTTTTATTCAAAATGGTAATTTTTATATGTTACAGTGGCATGAAACCCGTGTCCCTTTCTGCCACTAGATAATTTGTTGTGATTTGTTTCAAGCTGCATTTGAATAGTGCGTGAACTGCCACAGACTGCAAAACCCCAGTGGACTGTCATTAAGTAGTGGTACCTGTCCTTGTATAATGAAGAAATGTGTATCAGAGCAGTTAGCACTTAAAATGAACCGGTCAGTTACGGCAGTTAGAAGAAATATTAATTTGTTCCCTAATTTTTCTTTCTCTGTTTCACTGGTGTTTGTTGTCTGGTTGCTAATCCTTGAATGGCCCTCAGTTTTGACAGGAAGACCACAGTTTCTCTTCTCCAGTAAATTTTTTAATTCTTTCAAATGCCTCATGGAGATGGTACCTTTTATATCCACATGCTGGAAGATTTATAAGGTTTTTCACCTGTGTCAATCCCTTAGTGTCCGATATCTTGCACTAAAGCTTTCCCTCAGTGAAAGCACTTGGAAAGTTTCACTCCTTTTCTGAAACTTTTAGAAGTATTCTTATCTCTGATACCTCTATCAAGATTGGTTGTAATCATCCCCACACTGCAATATGGTGTTAGAAGATGGCTAGACTGGTATTTGCATGTTTAGCTGACGTAGTCACTTAGGCCTCATTTCTTTAAGAAACTTGGTTTTTTAGAAAGTCCATCAAAGATACATGTGTTTGCACTTTGGGATGTCTCTCAAAAAGCTTCTTGCAGACTTAGAGTTAGGTTCTCGGTGTGGGAAGGACGCTGACGCACCAGTTGGCTGCTTCCTCCTCAGCTTGTCTGTGTTGTATGTAGGAATCAAGGAATCTGACACTGGCCTGGCTCCCCCTGCCCTGTGGGATCTGGCTGCAGATAAACAAACTCTCCAAAGCGAGCAACCATTGCAAGTTGCAAGGTGGGTTCACTCCTCTTTCCAGTGAAGCTGTATGGTGTTAAAAATGTGATCCATAGCTTATGTGCAGGCTTTTTTTAAAAAATAAGGTTCACGTGTTGTGGATGTTGGAAGTGCTTTTACCACTGTGACAAAAAGGAACTGTGTTATGCATGATGTGGTACGTATTTCAGACTTGTACTTAATTCCTGCATTTATTGTATGATGCTGTAATAATGGAATCACCAGTACAACGGCTATGTTGGTGTAATTGGAAAATACAGCTCTCTTATCCTACTGCTTACACACATAGCGAGCTGGTTAGTTTGTCTCCCTGGCGGTTTTAATTGTATGTTTGGTATTAGGTGTACAAAGATAATCAATGCAGACTCCGAGGATCCCAAGTACATCATCAATGTCAAGCAGTTTGCCAAATTCGTGGTGGATCTCAGTGACCAGGTGGCACCTACTGACATAGAAGAAGGCATGAGAGTTGGGTAAGCAAAATCTTTGGTATTAGGAGGTTTTCTGGAGACTGAAGCTTTTTCATCCGATCTGTTAGTTTGAGAGGTCAACAGCTATCACTTCATATTTTTGCAGTGGTTGAAATTATAACAGTTTTCTTCTGTTGGAGGCCAGTAACTCACCTGCGTGCTGTGCTGGGGTCTTGATTTTGATGTCATTCTGACGAGCACTGTGAGTCACAGACTGAAGCCTCTCAGCTGAGGCCCCAGTAGTCCCAGGGACCCTGCGTAGCCTGCTTCCTCCTTGGCAGTCTGCACAGTTACACACAGGGTGGCTACAGAAAGCATTTGCTGAAGAGGTGAAGCCCATTACTTTCCGAATTAATACTTCGCCAGTTTGCCCTGTGGGATATTTTGAAATTCAGTTTCCAAAATACTTTAAAGTTTCCAAAAGTACTAATTCCAAACTTCTCTGCAGGAGGAATTCCAGTTTCCAGCCCATCTGACTATTAGCTTTAAGGGCTGGGCTGTGTTGGTGCCAGAGAAAAGAACAGTTTAAGAATTCAGGTTCTAATTTACAGACTTGTTTCTACTTGACAGTTTAATTAACCCGTGTTAAAGTAATAGTCTTTATGCTTTCTCGCCAGGGTGGACAGAAACAAGTATCAAATCCATATCCCCTTGCCTCCAAAGATTGATCCCACAGTCACGATGATGCAAGTGAGAACTGCCTTTATTTATTATGACATTACTTTGTCTTGTAATTTTGATTACTTTGGCTGGATCTTGAAAACCCAGAGATAGATGCAGCATCAGGCTGTTAACTGCCCGCTCACCTTTTTGTTGTGCAGGTAGAAGAAAAGCCAGATGTCACTTACAGTGATGTTGGTGGTTGTAAAGAGCAGATTGAAAAGCTGAGAGAGGTGGTTGAAACCCCCCTGCTTCATGTAAGTAACCTCCAGATTGAAACTTTTTTTATTTTCAAAGAATTCTGGTCATCTGTAAGCATTTGAAAAGGCAAGAAAAGAAAATGTAGCCGAATGTAAACACATGTGTGAAAAGAGGTCTAGTTTTAACAAGGGACATCCAGCCTAGACTGGTTTATATTGCTCTTCATTGAGGATTTTCTTAATTTGCATATACTCTTTGATGCACGTTATCTCTGATTTTGCACATAACTGTGCCTTCTGTTTCCCACCATTACAGCCAGAAAGATTTGTTAACCTTGGAATAGAGCCTCCCAAAGGAGTACTTTTGTTTGGGCCGCCTGGTACAGGCAAAACACTTTGTGCCCGTGCTGTTGCTAACAGGACTGATGCCTGCTTCATCAGAGTAATTGGGTCTGAACTGGTCCAGAAGTACGTGGGGGAGGTAAGAGCAAATGCTTGGTGGAGTGCGGAGGGATTTGCAGATTTTCAGTCATGGGAACCAGACACCGTAGTGGGTACATAGTTGATGTGCATGTTGGAGATATGAGGAGTGGGGAGGAACTGTCAAACAAATCACTGCAGATCAGGCCGCCAGTTACAAGACCTCCAGTACGCTGTCATTGACGGCACGGACTTTGCAGTGTGGAATTTAATCTGCCGTTTGGGAGGACTCTTAAGGTTAGGATTCTGTTTCCAACTGACACTGATTTTTCACTTGGCCCTGAGGTAAATGACTTCATCTGTACTTCTGAATTTGAGAGTAGTAATTTATCTCTCCTTTATAAATTGCTTTAAGATTTATGAATGCTCTCTTATATAAATATGTGGAAATAAGAGTTTTATAACTGGAAACTTAGAAGTGTTTGTAAGTCTGAAAAGTTTAATTTTGATAGTTTTCCTTTAATGTGTGTTGGAACTTTAACAAAAACTTGATTTCTACTTTCAGGGAGCTCGAATGGTTCGTGAACTCTTTGAAATGGCCAGAACTAAAAAAGCTTGTCTTATATTCTTTGATGAAATTGATGCCATTGGAGGTATGTTTGTGGTATCTATAGCTCTAATCTCATATGAGAACTTTCAGGTTTTCTGTTCATGTTGTGATTCTTTATCTGGATTGCTGCATTTCAAGAAATGTGCTTGGAAATAGCTATTTAGCAAAGCTGCTACCAGCACGTCCCGTGTCCAGGAAGTTACTGAGAAGTGGTTTATACAGCTTGAACATTTTTAACACACATGAGAAATCACGTTTTGCACATTTGGAACATCCACATTATTTGAACTTCAGTGAAGAACTTCTGCATTGTGTTTGCAGAAAGTACTGTTAACTTAAACCCCCTTCAACTCCTGGACTACCTACTAAATCTTTATTACTGCCTGAAAATTATTTCTCTTTCTTTGAGGGGAAAAACCCAACAACTTAGGTCCTTTGAAAGTAGGACAATTGTTACAGAGATGGGGGTGGGAATTTTGGTTGAGGGGAGGCAAAACAAACACACCACATTCATAAATTCCAGCAGCTTGGCCAGTTATTAGGCAGTGAGATAGGCCTTTTGTGCTGAGGATGAAGATACGGTGCTAACTGTAATGGACAGATGACACTGCTCAGTCTTAGATCGAAATCTGTCATTTTCAAATAACCACCTCACACCTGTGTCACAAATATTTGTTTGTAGTTCAAAACTGTTTTCCAAGTGTCTTCTGTGTAGCAGCTGTGACACTTCCTCTGTGCTCTCGGGGTCCTTCTCTCACTTTGTGAAACGTGTCTCCTCTCTCCAGGTGCTCGTTTTGATGATGGAGCTGGGGGTGACAATGAAGTGCAACGTACTATGCTGGAGCTGATCAACCAGCTGGATGGTTTTGACCCACGAGGCAACATCAAAGTGCTGATGGCTACAAACAGACCCGATACTCTGGATCCAGCCCTGATGAGGCCTGGAAGGTTGGACAGGAAGATAGAGTTTAGCTTGCCTGATCTTGAGGTAAGAGTGTTTATATTCAGTATATTCTGGTATCAGAGTGTTTCTTAAGTTAGAACATTATTGTCTGGAAGCAATTTATGAGAATTAAAACAAGCAGCACTCTTAAATTATGTGAAACTACATGGAAATTTGGAGGATTAAAGATGTGCTAAAAAGGTTTACCCACACTGTACCGATTGCATCTCTGGCTGAGAATCCATGGTGAATAGATGCATTCGCTCTATATTGCTGACTCAAAGATAAGGAATCCTTAAATCACACGTGGGATGTAGTTCTTAAGTTAGAATGTGTTTTGTTTTGCTCTTTTGAGAAAGATTTCTTAGGTACATCTACCATTGAAGCTCTTTTAAAAGCTGTTTTCTTATTAGCTGTCTTACGGAACACCTAAGCATGCTCGTCCAAACACAGGACACTACAGCTGGGCCTCAAATAAAAGACTTCTTTTCCATCTGCCCTTGCTCTAGCTGTGGACAGCTGCGTGCTGAGGGTCACCACCTCTTTAACAGCATGAACATTTCTGTACTCTACTCTTTTTCAGGGGCGAACTCACATATTCAAGATCCATGCTCGTTCGATGAGTGTTGAAAGAGACATAAGATTTGAGCTCTTGGCTCGACTGTGTCCTAACAGCACAGGTAAGCTGAATTTTTTATTTTATTTTTTTAAACAATTTTGTGTATGCTTCATCTCCACCGGTGGTCAGTGTTGAATTCCTTTATCCCCTTCTTTCAAAGGTGCTGAGATCCGCAGTGTCTGCACGGAGGCAGGCATGTTTGCTATCCGAGCACGTCGAAAAATCGCAACAGAGAAAGACTTCTTGGAAGCAGTGAACAAAGTCATCAAATCGTATGCAAAATTCAGTGCTACCCCCCGCTACATGACCTACAATTAATGTCTTGGAATGTTTTTCCTGTTTCTGTTAAACTTCCTGTGAAGCAAAAATCCAAGTGTACTAATTCATGTCTTGTTCTGGGAAGCTGCAAATAAACCGAGTACTCCTAACAGTAGGTGTTGAGTTCATTATGAGCATGTTCTGCGCTAATGGAGTATTGCTGCTGTAGAGGGAAAAAATCTGCGAGGTCCTAGTAACACAGCCTAAGCCAGTGAGATAATTTTAAATCGGATACCTCTCCAATGTTAGAAATCCAAAGTGGGATTGTCTATACCTGCTTGAAAAAAAAAAAAAATGCTTCTCAAGGGTTCTGTGTTGTTTTGGTAAGAACATTTTGGGGAGGGATGAAAGTTTATTGGTAGGGCAGATTTTATTTTTCATTTTGAGCCTGAAAGTGGTTCAGCAGGAGCACTGAGAGTATCTCTCTGTAGTAAGAGCAGGACTTTTAACTGTACCTTTTACCTAAGAACGGTGAGTGAAGCACAGAAGAGTTTGGCTCTTAGCAGGTATCCTACCTTATCATCAGTACACTTGCAAAACAAGACGGGGAGAGAAAAGTTGTTCAATTTTTGAGAGGTGTCAAACCCGACTGAGGCTAGCCAGTGACATGTGCTGTGGTGGGGCTCCAGCAGGGAGTTGGTAGAGACACTACCCTGTCATGGTAGACAAGCTGGAAAGCGGCGAGCCCTGTTACGTGTTTAAAGGATGTGGGTTGGTAGGGTTAAAATTTTTAGATAGCAGTCTGTTAATCAGTAGAGGACAGAGGAAGTCAGTTTACTTTTCAGCAGACACCTTTGGGTGGTGGGGGAAGGTGAGCTTCGGCTGGTGGCAGCAAAGCATAGGAAGAGACTGAGACGTTGCCAGGTAAGTGGGCGAGCTACCAGAACACTGGTAGCACACAGGGGTGGGTGGCAGAGTACTGGTGTAGCACAGGCTGGGATCTAGGATTTTCCTGGGCAAGAGTTTTTAGACTGGCATTTCAGCAGCAACCCAGGAAGTGCATGTGTTGCTGCCAGGATGGGAAACAGCATTAACTGTATCCTTCTGAGGTCTGCTGGAGAGAGGGCTTCATGCAGGCGACGGAGGCACAGGGGTGAGGGAGGGGAACCTGAGCAGGGAGGCCCTGGAGGGAGGTGGTAACCCTTCCGAGGCCACCCCTTAGCAACAAGATGCATCTGGGATGCTGTCTTGTCCCATATACAGTCTTACCACGACAAACTGTAAAATCTTGACAAGTCATGATCATCACTTTATTTTAGAAGTTGACAGGATTGTGACGTGAACTGAAGAGACATAGTTAAAAACGGAAGCTGCGACAAGCTGAAAGTAGAAAAATATACTGTATGTAGATACAAAGGCTTGTTAAACTAGTTAACATTATAAAATGTACCAAAAGTTGTTTAAATAAACACGCGCAGTGTCTTAAACACACATTCAATTTATCCTTTGAACTCCAGCTAAGCAGCAACTTCTGATGCAGAAAGCTTCCTCTTCCTAGTGGTGGGAGTCTGAGGAAATAAAACATCTCCCCTGACTGCCCCTGGTTCTTGGGAAATTTGGTTTACCTGAAGCAAGCCCTAATCACAGCAGAGCTTGAAGCACTATGAAAGGATTAGTAAAGTTCTGTGTTCAGAAGAGAAAAAGTCATCTGAATTCCCTTACACAGCAGACCTTTGATTTGAGGGTGCTAAATGAAATGTCACCGACGCTCCACTTTCCCTGGGCTGTCACAATAACCTACAGAGAAACACTTGTGGGTTCCTCTCTCCGCGCCGATCCATAGTGAGTGTTGTTAGGGCAATAAAGGCATTGAAGGCTTCTTTCATTTGCTTGAATTAAATTTCCATGGATTTTGCCTTACACCTGAAGTTACACAGGACCACAGTGGCCAGGTTGTGAAGACAACAGAAAAAAACCCATGCTACAGTTTAAAAAAACCAAACACATAACATTTTTGAGTTCTATTGAAAGCTATTTCTCAAAGCACTTAAAACTGACGCAGAATTAGCAATGCTGGTAGGAAGATATCTCAGGCAACAGAGAAGCACTTTTTTTTTGACCACTGACAATTTAGATGTTGTCTATGATTTTATTGCATGATGGCATACAGGGAATCAGTTCTTAGTTTAGTTTTAATAGGCTTCACTCCTGCCATAAACCAGATGCATCTGGATACTTCAAAGTTAAAATAATTTTATCTTAAAATCAACTGTATTCTTTTTCCGGAAAGAATAATTATTTTTTTTGGCAGTGAAAATACCATATTGATAATGTAATAATTAATGATTTTCTAATTTGAAGTTCACTTAATAGTGAAAATGTTCAGGCAATGAAGAGTTGAGTATAGTTGAGACAGGTTAGATACTTTAAAAAACGTAACTGTACCATCCAGGTTTAAAAGGAGTAGAAGCTAAATGTCACCAGTGTGAAGTCATTCATCCCACTGGCAGGTTATGATAGGAATCTGTTGTAAGCAGATGTTGACATCAAGCTTTAAAAGCCATTTAAGAGAGTTCTTTAAAGACACTGGTACAGTGTATTGCAATTGCAGAACAGTTACTTCCTGCAAGATCCCACCTCGGAGTGAGTTAAAGTGCCCATTTTCTCAACAGGAGTAGGAATGTATGATTCTGTGAGTATCACCTTGTCTATCAGATTCTGATTGCAGCTGAACACACTGAATTTTCTTGTCTTGTGTAATTTTGTGCTTGTATGTTTTTGGAAGGCTATACCCTGATTGAAGGAAAAAAATTTGAGAGCACAATGGCTTCCAATTCCTTACCCACTCTTCCTACAGAAAAATAAGCACCACCCTATACCCGTAGATACAAATAGCCTTAGGCTCTCTTTAAACTGTGCAAATTAAATATTCAGAAAGAGTCTGCATCAGCATAAATCTGGCTTCCGTGCTGCTCGATGCCACTCTTCAGAGGTCAGTCTGTAAAGCAGACCTGTCTCACTTGGCAGGCAAGGACAGCATCATGAATACTGTGAAACAGCAACTCTCTTGTTACAGCGTTATCAAAAAAGTTCAGTCTCGTCAGCTCGTTCATAACGGGGCCTACAAAACAAATCAAACATGGCAGCAGCGCATAAGCTGAAGTACACAGATGGAAGACAGCGACCTCTCAGGAAGAAGATTACAACGTATACTTGTTATTACTTAAAGCATTTAAAGTAGCCAGGTGGATCACACATGCTACTTGTACTCCAAGTGGGTAATTCTTTTATCCAGCCATACGCAGAGGCCTATTTTTGGCAGAAGATGCTACACTTCCAAATATCAGAAACTTGGAACATTGTGGGCTTTTCTCCTTATTATATTATTGCAACAATTTCAAGCTCAGTGGGGCATTTACACTTTGCCAGCTGGAATAAATAGGAGCAGGATCTAGTCCTCACAGAATTCATTACGTCTGTGCTCCACTTGCAATACAGTGAAGGCTCTAATGCACATGGGCTTGCTCTTCTCAAATCCACTTTGAATCCAATATTATGTGAAGTAAGTGCTGATACTACTGACGAACCTAGCAGCAGAAAATTTGTGTCCAGAGGGAAAGAGATAAAACCACAGTCTCTCCTATAAAGCTCACAGACAAAAAAATAATTGTCCGAACTCACCGCTACAGCCGGCAATACAGACAGAGACACCAACTTCTTTGTATTCCTTTATAATCTGCAAGAGAGTTAAACTGGAGTTAATCACGGGTACGTCGCTGCACACATGGCAGTTCTGGAAGTTGTAAGCCAGTTACTGTGAAAGCTGCACACTCCCCATTCCCCAGTATTCAGCAAAAACTTACAGAGCTACCGAATTAAAGCTGTGATCAGGTGAGATACTGGACTGAATTTGAGCTGAATTTGAGATTTATGTCTCATGCTGATAGGTTCCCTGTTAGGTATCTCACAAATTTTTTATGGGTTTTTCTGAGGAAAAAAAGCCCTACTTACTGATTTTAATGTTTTTGCTCCAACTGAATCCACAAAGTTCACTGGGGTGAAATCCAGAATTAAAGAGTGGATGTTTAGTTTGGGCTCCACAAAATGTTCATGCTCATCAGGAGACGTGTCTTGTGCACTACTACCATCTGCAGATGCAAATTTTCCATTTACAGGTAACTCATCATTTGCTATCTCATGCTTTACACTTGCTTCCACATCGTTAGCCTGGGAGAGAAGACAAATAAAGCTTAATGAGAGCCAATGCTTTTTCAGTGTAGACCCCCTTCCTCCCCATACTCATCTATCTGTTCTTTCAGCCTTTCAAAGGTGTACAGCTCCTAACCACTGCAGAAACTGGCTTTACATGCACACAGCCTTACCCTCTTATGCCCAGCCTTTCTACAGTCACATGCAAGCAGGTTACAGCTGTTACCTTAGGAGTGAATTACCCACTTCCTCCAAACACTGACACCTGCTCCTTTGTCCTTACTCCACCGCCTTGCCTTATCCTGGCTGACCCTGTCAAGGTCTATATATTCAAGAGAAGCAACAGCAGCCAGGTTCTGAAGTTTGGAACTTGGTTGGTTTCCCATGGTAAAAAGCACACACCAGCTCCCACCATGAGGGTGAATATAAATGCACAAAAGCACGAGCATGTTCCAAACAACCCATCTCGATATACCTGCCCAACTTAACCGCACCAGGATCAGCAGTGCAGATGGCACCTTTTCATTCATTACAGGGGCTTCTAATATGAATTGGTTTTTATTATATCCTACTTCTGCACGATTATCTCAAGTGTGTGGAGAGGGGCAGAGGTAGGGTCCCTCCCATTTCTGCCAACACCACTGCTGAGACAGTATGACAGCGTGGAAAGGCTCTGCTCTGCTATGTGCTACCTGAAGGCAATTGTTGTTCTAGACAATTATCAATCCAGCCCTAAGCCTCTGGTCCTTATGCTGTTCCCTCAGTAGCCTGTCCCCACTGCACAGTGCTTGCTCTCTAAGCCTTCCCACCTGAGTAGCACTCCGCACCTTGTATAAACAAGAATGGTAACACCAGAAAGCAGCACGTTAGCTGATAACACAAAGGTAAATATTTACCGAAGAATTCACTAGTTTCAATACAGCTTTCTTTCTGAGTTCATTTGCCGCCTTTATTTCCCTGGCGTGCCTCTTCCGGGCTTTCCTCCTTGCTGCTGATACGGCACAAGGGTCCACGCCAGTCTGTCAGAAAAGAAAGAACGATCAGAGGAGATTTGGCTTGTTAGGATGGCATCGCAGTATCAATTAGCACTGAATTCATCACTGTCATAAATTTAAAACACAAGTCTGCATTGTTCAGCTTCCCTTGGTGGGTGTGAGAACAGTCTAAAGTCAGAAGGAATAATCTTGGCAAGTGCTGTGTTAACAAGATGAGGAAGAGATGGATCACATTCTTTTCTTGAAATCAGAGAGTGCTGTGTCTCAACAGAATGCTGATTTGAGTGCAGAGAGCAAAGGGGAGAAAAGTGCATTTGGACAGAAACCGCTAACACCTCTTGCTTTGTGAAGATAAGTACCACCCACCTGGTTTGCGTAAGACGCATCATGGGAGCTACAGAAAAATTTTTCAGAAGTTAGTAAGGGTGCAATTGCTACTGGGTCAGACAGTTCTGCCCTTAGCTAGTTCTGTTACTGCCATTCCCACCCAGTAAACACTGGTTAGACAGGAGATGAGGCATACTCTGTATGCCCGCAGTATTCCGTGGTTTTACACTCCAGTAATGTTTGTCACCCAAGAAGGAAGCTTTTACTCCAAGACATTCTGGTTTCAGTTCAGCAATTACTTATTTCCTTCTGGAAAAAATCCCACGTTTGACCAGTTCGTGTTCTGCAACTACCAGACTTTCCATTCACAAGCAGTTAGTATTAAGCTACACTTTGTCCCTTTATTTCCTCCCACCATGTTGTTGCTCCCTAGGATGATCTGCAGTTGGCTGGAGGGTCACCCCCTCTCATATTTTACTGATCACCACGGGCCACAGGCTGAGAGACACTGTGCTAGGGGCCACACCAGAGGAGCTGAAAGATGAGCATGTTTCAGAAGCCAGTTTGAAGTTTCAAGACACAGAAATTAAATAATTTGCTTTACTCACCTTTTTCTTCAGTGCACTTGTATATGACTCGCTATTGGCAAAATAAAGTGATGCATTAGCTTGAAAGATTTTTATTCCAGGATATTCTTTAACCTAAGGAAAAGAATATTGGATGTGCACAGTTAAGTACTGCTTGCACTAGAAGTGAAGCACCTGCGTGATCATAAGACACATGAATATGCAGCAGCCCAACAGCCAACCCCGAATGGCTATCAGCATGTGTCAAATAAAGAAGGTTGCACTGTCGTGAGCAAAGGCAACCAGAAGATCAGAACCTCCCCCTTTCCCAGTGTGATACTGCACACCATCAATGCCATCCAACATTTCTCCTTCTTTATAACAACAAAATTTACAGCCATAAAAAGGAATTAAATATTTGCAGTTCGCTGATGCTGGTATTATGGCAAGGAAATCATGCAGATCTAGGAATGCTTTCTTTTAGCCTTCCTTTCCACAGGTGTAACCACTTATTTCTCTCTCACCTCCTCAGGTACCAAAAAAATAGCCTTTCAACTCTATGGTTTTGCACAGGCCTTCAGGGAGGTACCGGTATCACTTCTTTCCTCTGCTTTAAGTGAAGTAATCTCTAAGCAGGCTGCACTGTGACATTTTATATACAAATGACCTGGGCAGCAGCAGAGCTCCAGCCTGCCATATGCTGCCAACCGCGTTGCTATACAGGAGGAGGAAATGCTAATTCTGTCTGACAAAAACGGATTCTCCTCCTCTTTACATACACACCCACATAACTTTTGCTTTGTATCACATTCAGAGCAGAACTGCTAGTGAGAGAATGTTTTCAGACTACAGCAACATCTTTTCACATAGGCTTCTGCAGACTGGTTCCTTAGTAAAAGGGGATATAGTCTTCATAGCAGCATCTCTGAGAACACGGCAGAGAGTGCAGAAAACTGTAGTTGCTGTTTGTGAATAAACACAGCATGTTTATATCATTTTATAGCTTTCACCAACTTTTGGTTGAACAAAGTGGCATTTCTAAGAAGCTAAGTGCATGTCACACACAATTGTGCCATTAATTGTGTGTATTTAATGAGCAGGGTGGAGGCAGGGAGATGCTGTTTTGAACAGTTTGTGCAGTTCTGAAGAACACACCTGTTTGGACCCTGGGTTACACAGACTTTATGCAATATTGCCACACAAGTAAAGAAAGTGGCCTTCTATGCTCTTGTACATAGCAGGTTTAGCAGTGGTATTCCTGTAAACCTTGCTGGTTTGTACAAGCTAGTACCATGGAACTAGTATAAAGGCTACTTTTATCAAATGCATATGCAGCACAAAAAGCTAGCCTTTTGAACAAAACAGCTTTTACTACTAAAATCAAATCTGTTTTCTTTCCTTTCACCACAGGTGACCACCAGGCAGACAGCACTACATGTGCAGTGTGGCAGGGCTAAGAAGCAAATGGCCACAGTTAGCTGTGCTCCACTACATAGAACTGTCCAGTGCAGACGAACACACTCCTACCTCTTCGTACTCTTCCACGTCACAGTAAATGTCAGTGCCAGGAACCTGACCAAGGATTCTGTATGTAGGGCTAGAGAGAAACAGAAGCAAATGTTTCAATATTATCACTTATGAATTGGAAAACTGAGTGTTCAGTACAGACTGTAACTTACTTTAAATGGTCATTCTACAGTGCCTGTCTGGTACAGGCTTATCTAAATGCGGTCAACTGCAGTGGGAAGTTTATGTCAGGAACACAACAAAGGGGCTATTTTGCGACTAGACAAGTTGGATTCTGTCAGTGCAAAAACAATTTATTTTTTATTTATTTTTAGTACTGTAATGTTGTTATTTTCTGAAAAGCATGTGCCAAAGCACACAAAGGTACAGGGCAAATTCTCTTTGTCATGAATTGGTGCATCTCCACTGACTGCTTTGCAAGTATGGAAACTCTTACTGGCAGAAAATATGTGGCAATTTCAAAGAGCCACTCTGCTCCCAGGACAATGCCTGAGCAGAAGAATATTCCCAACTCACAAGCAGTGTAACAGCAAGGTACGTTACTCTTCTGTTTCCAAGAAAAAAACCTCCTAGAGATGGCAGAAAAATATGCTTACTTAAGCAGAGTGGAAATCTCAGAAATTGGTTCATTCTGACGTAGACTAGAACCAATATGTTTTCCACCTTGATGTCCCAGGTTTCAAGCCTAGAAGCCTCATATGACAGTCCTATCCACATGTGTGAGAAATCGTTTTGCTGTAGATCTGGAAAGCTTCACAGTGAAAACTTTGTCACTCGAATGGGGAGAGAGGAGAAGCGATTTGAAAAACTATAGGGGCAGGTACAACTTTCTGATGAAACAGAACTTTCTTAGAAAACTTCTAAACATTCATCTAGTGATAACTTGACACAACTTCTGCTTGACTGTGACAACTCGTGCACACAGTGTAATAATTTACTGAAATAGGTATCAAGCAGATTTGAAGTTTTAAACTCTAGGCATTAAAAAATAAACAAGATTAACCAGCATAAGAAACCAAAAATCTTGTTTATTATTGAAATTGTAAGTTCATGCCCTCCAGAAATCTTGTTCTCAGAAAAATGTGAACCCTGGATCAAAGCCACAGGGCATGACCTATATTATGCAGCAGATTCTATAGTGCATGCAGTTGAAGAGGTTGGAAAGGTCTTCTGCTTATTTGCACCCCTTAAACAAACAAAACCACACAGATCATCAGCAAACACTAATTTTGATAAAGAAGAAATCTAACCTTTGTGTTCTGTAAATAACAGTTATTATTGCAAATGCTACTGCAGTAAGCAAACCGTAGTCTAGTCCCAGGAAAAGAGAAGCCATGAAAGCTACCACCCAGATGGCCTAAAACAAAGAAAAAGTCTGAATTATTACACATACTTTTCTGTTCACAGCAAAAACAATGGCATAATTCAACCTCTAAACCTATGTATCCCATCTGTTCAGGAATAGGCTAGAATGTAATCCATCATGATAACTGGCTGTAATTGCTTTAACCTTTCAAGAGGGTGTAAAAGCTCAAGGCACATTAATGTAACACTTGACAAACTGTCACATATTAATTAATAACGCCTGAGAGCCCATTCTCCAAGGAATCCTGTGTTACCATCAGATTACCTTAGGATAAAAAAAATAATATTCAAGGCCTGCAAGTAGATCTCACTTACTTTCATCAGACAGTTAATCCAGGAGGAAAATGCCACCAAAATGTTCCCTCCGATACACTTCTAGTTTTGGCCCACTCCAGCCAGGTTTTTGGGTTGTCTTAAAAGACGGTGAACACCTTCCAGTAGTTTTCTTTGTTACTCTGTTTTTTAAATTCTTCTCAGACATTGCCACAGCTTTCACTGCAGTTCCTACAGCAACACTGCAAAAGCTTTACTCTTACTGCAACCAAACTACTACTGATCTGAGTTAAAGGTTTTTAAACAAGAACAAAACCATCCTTGTCTGCAACAGATCACACTCCTAGGGTACCTACAGCTCCACATTTTATGTTCGTCTGCAATGCCACATGAATTTGTAACTCCTAGATAAGTTTCTACCCTGTTTTGGGGGTTAGGAAGAGGAGCAACAAATTTAATACAGTAAAATACATGCACTGAGCTGTGCACTACTCACCAGCTCAATCTTACTGGTTCTCCAGAAGTGCGCGATATCTCCAAACTGTTTAAACATTCCTTTCAGGTTCACCATGACAATAGCAGCGAGCACTGTCTAAGAATATTACACAAATGCAATTTTGAGAAGAAAAATGAACCCAATGCCAAGTAAGAACTTCAAAGCATCACAAATAACTGTATTTCTGAGCTTTGCAAAACCGATATATGTCTACTGAACAGATGTTCCTTTTCAAAAAGTAGCTTTAATGTAGTTCAGTGGACATATGCTGTTACTGCGGCTGCAGAAATGGCAAGCCAGAGTCCCCCACTGCACTGCTGGAGTGTGTCCAAAAAAGGCAATAAAGGTCTACAGAGCAAGTCTTAATGAGGAGTGGCTGAGGGAACTGGGGTTGTTTAGCCTGAAGAAAAGGAGGCCAAGGGGCCTATCACTCTCTACAGCCACCTGAAAGGAGGTTGGAACAAGGTCGGGATCTTCCCTGTAACAAGTGATAGGACAAGAGGAAATGGCCTCAAGTTGTGCCAAGGAAGGTTTAGTTTGGATATTAGGCAAAATTTCTTCACAGAAAGTGTTGTAAAGTATTAGAACAGTGTGTCCAGGGAAGTGGTGGAGTCCCCATCCCTGGAGGGGTTTAAAAGCTGTGAAGATGTGGTGCTGAGGAACAGTTTAGTGGTGGACTAAGCAGTGCTGGGTTTATGATTGAATTTGATGATCTTAAAGGTCTTTTCCAACCTAAATGATTCTAAAGGGGAACTGTTTGAAGGTTATCTTTTTTATGTTCTAAAGGCAGAGTCCAGAATGTTCAATATTAAAAACAACAACAAAAAGCATGCTGAATCTTTCAAAGATTTATTCATTTCTTGTCTAAGTTCAGCAAAAACTAAACTCTTCCTTCAGAAAGGAGAAAGGGTAACAGAGCATCTGTCATTTGTCTAGTGGCCAGCCCAGCCCTAACCTTGAGACTCTATTTTAAGCATTAGTCACTGGCCATGCAATGTCTAACTGGCAAAACTCCCTTACCTGTGGAAGTGGTTCAAAGAGGTATCCAATAGCCACAATTACCAACAGAACCATAATTGATGAGAGCGCACCTGCAATCTGAACAAAAGAAGCCAGAAATTATTTGTAAGCGCTCCCAAAGGGCAGTATTACTGGTTAGCTACCCCCTCTCATGTTTTCCACATGGATGGCTGTTGAAATGACTTTTGATCCCTCCCACTCAGCTCACCCATTTTGGCTGTCATGCAGATTTCTATCCTGGCCCAGTCTGGATTTGAAACATGAGAAAATCCAGTTATTCCTTCTGTCCCAGGCAGAGAAATCTGGTAATCTAGTGAAGGTTCAGACTTCAGCTTTGGAGCTCCAAAAACCAAATTCTGTTTGGCTCAAAATTTGGGTTTACATACCTGAGTTTTCCCTCCAGTGCTTTCCTGAACAAGACTCCGAGACATTGAGCAAGTGATTGAAAAGCTTTGGAAAAATGACCCCACGGAGTTGCATATTCCCAAGGCAATAAGTTCCTGTGTTAAACAACAGAGCAAACCAAAAGGCAGTTATACCTAGCAACTGTACAAAGCTGGATCTATCCCTACACATTAATAGCCACATCTTACTTACAGTGCTTTTTAGCAACCTTACTGTAGAGAATAAGCAACCTTATTGTACCTTATACTTGTGGTTCTCACACGTGTGCAAGCTGATGCATGTTAAATCATTTGTTCAACCTGATGAAGTGCTGGAGACTTTTCCAATCCTTAAATGTTACAATAATGAGTCAGACTGAAAACTACAATGCATGACAGCATTGCTTGTTTCAAGGATTTCTTCAACTTGGAGATAACTTGAATTTTAATCATGAATATACATAGAAAATGGTTCCTCATGCAAACACTGTTCTTTGGTGCCCACCCTAAATTATCTCATTTAGTACTATTCAGAACCAAGATCAGCCTTGGCTGTGTTTCCACAAGTGGTAGTTGCTCTACATGAAAAAACCCCATGTGTGTCCACTGCTTCCTCAGGAAGATCCCACATGAGAATGGTTATCATGAGTTAGATCAGAGCTCTACCTACCTCACTACTGTGTTTCTGGTGCCTAAGAAAGTATTTGCTTGTAATGAGGCCTCCTCAGATTACTCTGCATCCCATTACTTGTAACTGAGGTGATTTGAGTTACATGTTTTCAATACTTCTCAATGGGTTTTTCTCTGCATTTGTTCGATCTTTTTTTGATTCATTCAAACACTCATCATGCACTGCATCCTGTGACAAGGAGTTCTACAGTTCAACATCCACGTGAAGTAGCATCTGGTACCTCCTGAGGAGAAGACCTAGATGCTTAACTCAGGTCAGTGATGATTACTTTAGCTAATGTAAATAGAGCCAATTCCATTCATGCACCTATGGATTTGTCCTCTTCTCTCTTTGGGTAACAGAGAACAACAACATGAAGGATCTCATCTGGCCAGATGTAAAACTCTGTAGGTAAGAGTCATTTAAACTCCATTTATTCTCAGAGAAGACAGACATTTTGAGAAGGGGGAACAACTGATCTGCACTGCGTCAGATGCTTGCTCTGGGAAATGTGTTACAGTGTATGAACTCTGTCTCCCTTGACACCACAGTATTAACCAATAATCCAACAGCAATGCTAATTCTAAACTGCACAGGAAAGACAGAGTAGGTGAGGATGACACATTGGTTTAGTTTTACAGAATCCCTAATCACAGCCTTATCACTCAAATCATCATCAGAGTGCTAACTACAGACAGGGCCAATTGCTGTCCCAGAAAATGACATGCTGCCTATTTGCAATGGGTAGGAATAAAAAGAAACTGTAAATCATAACTGGGTAGGAATAAAAAGAGACTGTAAATCATAACTGGTATTTCTTTTTTATAGTTCTTTGACACATATGACATTGTATTTATCACATAGGAACATGCATCGCTCTATTACAGAAAGCAGAGACAAAGTAGCTGCTGAGCAGGACAGCAGCTAAGTAATGTCTGTCCCAACAATTAATATTCATGCATATGCCCAAGTCTGACAGAAGCAAGTTTCTCCAAGTGAAGCTAAAAGTGAAACTGGCTATTAAAACACAGCCAGAAGAACAACTTAAAATAATTCCTGGCATTTAAATGTGTAGGCTGTCAAAAACCTGACCCAATTCCACTACGAAAGAAAATCTCCTTTTTGTCCAATATCCCATTCTACTTTAACAACAAAACAAAGGTTCTACTAAGAACTTTCAACAAAGCAACCCTAAAACTTTTACCTGATTCCCATCAGTGGTGTAACCATGTTTAAGGGCAAAAATCTTGGCCATTGATACAGCCATTGAAAATCCAACTATTGCTATTGCTATTGCATCCACAAATATTGCTGGGATGAGCTGAATCTCAGGAACTGCTGGTGCACGTAACCTTGGAGATGAAATAAATATTTACAAATTACTATAATAAAAGCTACATGCCATATACAAAAGGTATACTTTGAATAAAAATGTATCATCCCTACCCTTGAGGAATGTTCCCAACAATATTCACTCCATATGACTTATTCAGATTCATTCCAGCTGAAACTCCTGTGCCAATAATTACCTAAAAATCCACAAGCATTTGTAAACATCAGCTAAAAAGAGGTAAAAGCACCTGAAGAACAAATAGCTGATTATGAGTAATACAAGGGATTACATTTATTTGTCAAACAGTTTACTAACAGTTAGGGGTTAGAGATGTAGATAAAAAGGAGGAAGTATCATGATTTTCCCTCTATCACGTTCAACCCTCATTGATTTTATAAAGTTTTCTTGGAACCAGTTAAATGGAACATGATATGGCATGATCTGAGTTACTCTAACTGCTTTGGCCTGAGCCAAGCTCAGGCAGAATACTGGGTAGTGGGAAACTAAATGCAAGGACAAGCCAAGGGCATCTGCACTGCCATATTTTCATGGGCATAACCCGCCTGTTATCTGTAAACGGAACTGGTGCAGCAACAGGGAATGGAACAGGTGTAAGACTGTTTTGCTATTGCCTTACTGTTCAACAATCCCTTATTATACCATTTCTATCATCTCTCAACAGCAGCCCTTTTCTTTGCTCCTTCTACCTAGATTGTACCCATGCCTTCAGCTATTCACTTTCTCAGGTTTGATTTGCACAGGTTGTTTGAAAGCTCTTGTTATTCAAGAACTAATTTTTAAGTCCAACCACTTTTAAAGGTGAAAGTTTGTCACAGATGTGGGCTTTGTGTGCATTAGGATAGTCAGCTTTAGCCATGTGTTTTAGAGTAGGCATTTGAAAGAGAATCAATGCTGCAGTCAGTTATCAGACTCAAAGAAAGGAAGGTTAAGGAGTACGTCCCACTGATTCCTGCTCTTTCCACCACTGCATATTAAAAAGCAAGCAAGCAATCCCTGCAGAACCTCTGAAATGGGCATCTGTAAGCACCTTCCTTCAGGAGGGGGTTCTGAGCATTTAAGACTCCAAGTGCCAAATGCCACTCAGGCATGTCTCACAGAGAATCATTCAGGTACCAAAACTCCAGGATAGAGTGGGTTTTACAACAAATCTCTACCTACCCATTGCCACAGGGGGCTGTGGGTGTTTAACTGAGTTTTCTTCTTTGGGACTTCACATCTAAAACTTGGGCACATCAGTCCCTGACCTTATGAGTATCCAAACTTTCAAGTGAATCAAGCAGCAATTGAATTATGTTCAACAGAAGTTACTCTGAAGCTCAGTAAGACTTGACAGAAAATGAAAATAGTTTCTACAGCTTTAGAGTAGTTATATAATTTAGCTATAGAATTTCACAACTGGCTTACCACAATGATCTCCATAGGAATAGGAACTGGGAGCTTCTTCTTAAAACGGAGATTGATTTCTTTGCCAATCAACAATAGCACAATACACGTTAATCCAACAATCAATGCAGCAATATTGGTCGTTGTTATTTTTGAAAGCACAGCAGCTATACTCTGTAACACAGCGTAAGTATCATAATTATTCCTAAGAAAATATAATCTTCGTGATTTGCCACAAAAAAGCAAATTATACACTGCTCTTCATCCATGTTCTTATTCTGCATTTATAACCACGGTGATTCAGTGCCTCACCAAAACACCCAGTCTTCCCACAAAACACAGAAGTTCAGAGTATCTTAGTGGGAGAGATGCAGTCATTTACAGTAACAAGTCTTCTTCAAATGGGGCAAATTTTTGGAGAAAAAAATATAATGGGAGAAAAGGTCTAACAAAGCTACATCTCTTGTCCTCAACATTTTCACACCTATTTAGTACTGTGTTCAGTTTTGAGCATGGCAGTGTAAGAAAGACATTGAGGTGCTGGAGCAGGTCCAGAGAAGGGCAATGAAGCCCAACAAAGTCTTATGAGAAGCTGCTGAGGGAGCTGGGGTTGTTTAGTTTGAAGAAAGGGAGGCTGAGGGGAGACCTTATTGCTCTCTACAACTGCCTGAAAGGAGGTTGTAGAGTAGTGAGTGTTGGTCATTTCTCACATGTTGCAAGTGATAGGACAAGAGAAAACGGCCTCAAGTTACGCCAGAAGAGGTTTAGGTAGGACACTGGGAAAAAATTCTATACAAAAAGGGTTATCAAAGACTGGAGGAAGAGGCTGCCCAGGGAAGTGGTTGAATCACCATCGCTGGATGTATTTAAAAGCCATCTAGATATGGTGCTCAAGAATGTGGCGTAGTAATGTCCCTGCTAGAGTTAGATAATGGTTGGACTTGGATGATCTTAAAGGTCTTTTCCAACCATAGCAATTATGTGTGTGATTCTGTGTGTTTGTGATTTTATACTGGCAGCTACCCGAAAGCAATAAATGCAAACTCCTAATACTTCCAAATATCCCTTGGCAAGTTACATTTACTTAGACCTGCATAAACCATTCTAAAATGACAAAGTTGCTGATATAACCATTTAGGTTACTATAGCAATATGACTAAATAACAGCGATCTTGCAACATTGCTGAACTGGCCATTATGCCAAATATCTTTTAGTTGAAAACACTATTAAAAGGGTGTTAGGGAAAAAAGCTTGCTGGAACACACAGGTTTCTAGGGAACAAATAACTCCCTAACAATTACTCTTTCTTCCACTGCATTTAAATTAATATGAAGTAAAATAAAAGTAAATGACATCTGGAGAAGTCTTTGAAAGGAGATGTACAGACTCTTCTGGACAGAAGGAAAATTACAGCAACTATCAGGATATTACACATTCAAGATGTCCTGATAGCACATCTTGAATATATACTTTCCCTCCTATTTGTTTGGCAGTTCACAGAATCATAGAATGGCAGAGGTTGAAAGGTCTGGAGATCATCGGGTCCAACCCCCCTGACAGAGCAGGATCACCCAGGGCAGGCCACACAGGAACAGATCCAGGTGGGTTTTCAAAGTCTCCAGAGGAGGAGACTCCACAACCTCTTTGGGCAGCCTGTTCCAGGCTCCATCACCCTATCACTTGGAACTCCTGTGTTCCAGTTTGTAACCACTGCCCCTCGTCCTATCACAGGGCACCACTGAAAAGAGACTGGCCCCTTCTACTTGACACTCACCCACAATTAGTATGTATGGTTTCTGGCTTAGTGAACTAAACAGCAAATCATTAGTACAGTCTTGTTTCCAAAAGATTTGTTATATTAGCACAAAAATACATGAAAAATTCCCACAAAGTATTTTCTATAGCTTCTATGTAGTTGAAATTCTGGATCTTCATTATTCCTGAAGCTGAGTTGTCAGTGTGCTCAAAAGCTTGTTTTTTTCACAGATATCTGAGATTTTCCCTATTCTTCCACTCAGGAGCTCTTGTCTGCAAAATCAGAGCATTAATTTTGTGATAACAACTTGGAACCTCCTAGACTGGCAGGCAAATCCGATTCAGATGCATTTCAGCTCTGCTTGTTCATAACATCAAGAAAAGCAATGCTTTATAAACTTAAAAACTTTGGTTGTGATTTCAATTAGAAATGTCCCTTTAAACAAATTATTTGCCGTATGGAATCATCACTTTTTTTTCAGAGCACAGCTGTTAATTTTAAATTTAAAGTGAACAAGAACTTTTGGTTTTACTTGAGTCATACTAACCAAATCATAGCTTTACACTGCATGGTTTTTCTTCTGTCCTCTCACACCGCTATGTGTTAGACAGAAGGTGAGTGGAAGATAAGGCTATGAGCTATCTCAAATGCTGTATCCCTACCGGCTCGGCACAATCAGTTTTCATGCTTAGGGTCTTCAATAAATAACACTGGTTTACACTGACTGTCTTTATTTCAAAATAGTTTTTCCCACTACTCTACAGGTGCGTTTATGATGGCACAGCATTTTGTGTCAAACCACACTACAAAACAGCTTACAAACAGGAAATGAAGAATACTCCCATCAGGAATTGTGTGTGAATTTAAAGAAATACAGATGGGGTAAGGTTCTGAAAATAACATTTCCTAGCTTTGCAAAACACGTTTGGTCTCCAGTGAAACATGTCAGTAGCACGTTTTCCCATGATGAGCAAAGACTTGCTTCAATGAACATTATCTGTTCGTATTAAAAAGTACATCTAGCAGAATCCTGAGATCTGCCCACCTCAGACCATCCTGATCTATCAAATTGCACCCCAGCTGCACATCAAGATTGCTATGATTGCTCATATATTGCTATAGCACTTACAGACTTCATGCCAAGTTTTGAATACTGAAGCATTATTCTACGTAGTGCCAAAATAATAATAAAAAAAAACCCAAACAAACAAAACCAACCAAACAACACAAAAAAACCCCAGAAAATGAAAAGGCTTAAGCACTAGATCCAGACAAAGCAAACTGTTCATATTCAGTAACCACAGTTACTCACATATACAACTGAGAGGGGTCCGCTGTAGCGGCTAGTCTTGATGCCAAGGAGATACTTCAACTGAGAAGTAAAGACATGAACGGCAGCAGCAGTGGTAAATCCTCGCACCAGAGGCTCTGTTAGATAGATGGCTACAAATCCAAATCTCAGGAGACCTAAACACAACTAATGAAGAAGAGAAATATTAACTACGTGACTCCCACTGAAGCCTGAACCTCAGCACTATTTAGCAGATAGGCGACAGGATACCTCTGCTTACCATGATGCCCAGGCCAGATCAGGCAAACCAGAACTTGGCCTTTCTAAAGCCACAGTTTGGTAAGCAGCCATCAGTGCACCAAATTTCTATGCCACTGGCAGGTGCAATGTGGATGTATGGATTTTCTGGCTCATAGTTCATAAGCAAGTTTCAGTATCATCTGGAGCATGCAGGCAACTTGCGGTGGGGGGGTGGGGTGGTGGTGGTGTGGTGTGTGTGCAGGTGACTCAGCCCTGATTTGCCTATCTGCAGCCCTATCTATGCAGGGACAAGGAGCACGGAGGGAGTTGTGTGGAAGGCTCAGCCTTGAGCTGTCAGTAAGTCCCAGGCCAAACAAAACCTGAGCTGAGCCTTGCAGTTCCTCAACAAATGGTATGTCCTGAGTCTCAACTCAAACCACTATTCGGCTTCCTGAGAAAGTAAGATAAGGAGAGCCTGGAGGGCTTCAGTGGTGGTTTCAGCCAACAAGACATGTGCATCTCCAGATGGCATAACCCAATCAGGTATAGTTTTACCACAAGCACCTGGAGGGTTTCAGCCACTCCTTGTGTATTCAAACTGTATAATCAGTCACATAACCAGGGGATATAAGTGCTAAGACTGAGAGCCCTTACCTGGAGCGGTAACGGAATATTTAGCACATGCTGTAAGTTTGCAAACATGGGTGATTAACTAACACGTATAGTATTTAGCACACTCTGAATTGTTATAGTGTATTGTTGCTTTTAAGTTGCAATAGCACATTCTTCCACTGTAGCCATAAAAACCTGCATTAGTGGTGTATTAGACTTCAAACAGACTGTTTGCTTGGGCCTTACAGTTAAACCTGTGAGTTCAAATAAATCATTTGCTTAAACCTCACAGTCCAGTCTCTTCTCACCACCTTGGGATATGGGTAAACGTACGTGTTTGTATGTATTTATGGACAGATTAGAGAAGATAAGGTTGAGTTTTTCTGATGGGATAGGAAAAAATTAAAGGGGAGAGGTCCCATTTTTCTCAGTCAAGCCAAGCTGCCAAAGACATGCCTCCAGTGTATCCCTCCCCACTGTGTTAGGTGACTGCCACAATGCAGCCTGTGTTCTACACAGTGCAATGCTGAAGCACAAGTCTACTGACAGGGGATCCACCATGACCCAGCACCCCTTGCAATTTCAAACCTAGCAGCAGTATCTGAACTTGCCTGTACAGCAAACTACAAGCACATACCTGGATAATTCCTGACAGAAAGGCAAGAGTCACAGCTACCTGTACCCTCTTGGTATCCCTAGCATGGTAATCAAGGGAATCTGTAACATTAGTAGAATTATAGTCTACAGGAATCATTTCATCAGGCACTTCTCTCACAGCAACACCACCAACCATCATACTAATCACAGCAAAGGTACCTGAAATAAAAGATAGCAGAAAATAATTATTTAAAATCCTGGTGGGGATTCTTTTAGGAGTGATTCTTATTAAGAGATATGTGGAATTAAACTATAATGGCATTTTCTAACTAACTGTTGGAATTTTTAGTCCCAAAATCTGCTCCAGTACCCAGCAAGATTCAAGCTAGGTAGATGGTGAACATACACCTCTACCGTAAGTAAACATCAGCATTTTTTTTCTATCTCAGTTTCTATTATGCAAAAAAAAGATTCATCTGGGTCACACAGACAGCTGACTGCAGCAATGAAATTATAATTCAAGGGTTCACAGCACACATTTCTAGACCTAAACATATATAAGATGCTCTTCTATTCCCTCTTAAGTAGGATGGATAAATCAACAATAAAGAACAGTGCTAATGTTTGTCACATTTGTGTTTCTCCTATTTATTTAAATTTGACTTTATGGAAAACAACCACACTTTCTAGTTTTATTTTTTACCACTTTATAAAACACATGCACACACACACACAGACTTTCAGATATCCATATGAGATATACCTATTGATATGTGCTTGGAGGTTCCAAAAAAAGTATATAGAAAGACAGGATAAAATGAAGAATATAGACCAAATACTGGGGGAACAGCTGCCAGCAAAGCATAGGCTAAACCTAGAAAACAGAGATGAATATGTATGTTAGAAAGAAACCATCTGAAGCAAAAGGATTTAGCCTCTAAAATTCAACGCACCTAATAGGAAATCTAGTGATGTATTACAGGTTTAAAACAGAAGAAATCTTGCAGGGAATATGCTTTGATATGTATCATACTGTAGGGCAGTGCCTAGAAACCTGATGGTTTGAATTGGGAAACCAGAAGTCTCTAATTACAGGCACTGCAGGTGTTTGCGTGCGTGTTTGCATGTACAGCTGTGTCTCTGTACATTCATTGTTTTTCCTTTGTGGCTGAAAGTACTTCTTCGTAGCCAACAAACAGTTTTTGTTGCTTTTGTTTTCATCTGTCAAAGACCGCAATTAGAAACACCTAAAACCCCCAAACAAGTGTGATACGTTTGATTTTTCTCTTCCTTTCTCATCATACATGATCTTCATGGTAATCTATGACTGATTAAGAACTTCCCTCCTCCCTCACTCCAGAATATGTGCACAAAAACATGCTCCAAAATGTAAAATAAGCAGAGAATAACTGCTTACAATCTGTAAGGTCACAGAGCTTATACAGTCTGGTATTCTTCCCAAAAATGAAGTCATCTCTGTCATTAAGCCCTGTCCAGTTCCGCGCAGTGGAAATGCAATCCACACCATTCCTGTTTGTAAGGGAGACTGGCAAGCATGGCAATGGAGCTGTGGGTGAACAGCTCTAAGGGCTGCTGGGGAGGAACATCTCCCATGGTGCTCCCCCTCTGTGTGACTGAGCATGTGCCTCTTATGGGACCAGGCTCACAAGTAAATCATGTGCACCACATGATATGGTGCATAATTGTCTCAAGCAGTTCCAGCAACTTCTCTAGCTCTACACAGCTTGTGTTACCGAGAATTAGACACCAGAACTGAACAAACAGGCCTCAAGAAGAAACTGTTGCATCCTGGCTGAGCTTTGGTCTCCAAATTCACCTTCACAAGTGTAGGAATTCTTATTCATATCAGAACTGGAATGGTGATACCATTTGTTCTCTTGCAGCTATGAGCTGCATTAAGTACTTCTGAAACTCATCCCACATACATTCTCTTCCCCAGGGGCTACCTCTCATGCCAAGAGTATCAGCAGAACACCCTGGCCTTTAATAAGGTGATGAACTTAACAGTATGAGTTGACAGAACTGAAAACCAGTGGTTTCAAAACCAGGAGGGTGGGTCTGTGTGAAGTTCCTGATGTGAATACCCTTCTGTTCATTTTCCTTTTCATTTGTACTGGCATCTTTGAAGGCTGCCAGTGCCAAGGAAATGAAGAGATATTGACACGAAATGAGTTCACGCCTTAAACACCCTGGTCATTGTAGTTCTGCCTGGAATGCTTCCCAGACTTCTTTGAACTCATGCCTCCTGTAATGACATCTGTTCCAGAAAAATACAAATTCAGCTTTTGTCTTTCTAAGGACATGTCTGCAGGCACCAAAGGACAGAATAACATTTAGTTTAAAACAGTCACAAAACTAAGTATAAAGTTCACTGCTGACCACTTAAATTTTAGTGTCCTTATCTGGTCATCACATAAACTGTGCTTCAGTATACAACTGGCAATGTTTGTGTCTAGTATAAGATAGATTTGCCTGACAATTGACCACATTACTTATCAGTTTAAGATAAGTTGATGCTTATATTTATGTAAGAAAAAACATCCTTAATTATAAAAAATTGCACAAAACCAGGAAGCCACAGAAATAAAGTCAACTGCACATACTAAGTTAGGATATTCCATTGCTTTAATGGGTTACTACCTATTAAAATCTATACTTCTTGGATATACATACTAATTCTTCAAACCTGCCTCAGTCTAAAGTGAAAGGAGCGAGGTGGAAATACGAAATAAGCCAAAATGCAACTAAACTTATTTATGCTTAATTATATCACCCTCAGCATGAGGACTCCTCTGGACCAGGATCTGCACAAACTCAGGAATTCCCTCTACACCAAGACCTCCTGGGGAAGTATACTAGGACTGTGGCTACTGTCATGAAGCTGCCATTCCCACAGCAGTGATAGCACCCCATAATGATACTGCTGTAAAAATGCTGTCACTCTCTAACCCCATAGCAGTTCTGAACGTGCTGATAGTAAGGTGTCAGGCTGAACAGAAGAGCCCACTGATCCAGTCACCAAGAGCTGAACAGACGAGTGAATGCTGGCCTTCTCTTCATCTTCCACACAACCTGCTCCTGCTTCAGGGCCAGGCTCCACTTGGGGTGAAACTTCAAAGTAATTTAGCAGAAATTCCATAGACTTACAGTCTTGTTATAGAAGATACTGCTGATTTATTTCCCCCATGTGATTGCCCACTACTACAATTCCAGTTTAAGCTGGTGACTTCCAGCCTTAAGAGAAAAAGAGGAATCGTCTCTGATTTCTTACACATTCTTCTCTGGTTGAAACTAGTTTGGATACTTTGCAACAAGTTGCTCTCCTGAAACATTATGTCTTTATGTCTATCAGATACTGCTACCTCCTGCAGGTAATGCTACAACCTTCAGGATGACAAGATCGGAAAACAAGATCGGGTGCACTCCGTGAATTTTAGGCATGCACTTAAACTGTGAAAAGTTATTTTGCCATTGAGAGCTGTTGGCATTGATCAGTGAGGTAAGCTTCTTCCAGAGTCTGCTGCATATTACTGACTTGCAGTTTTAAGGTAATTATCATTACAAGCTGGTCTGCAGAATGCTGTAGAGCTCTCCACAGATACTCCTGAAAGATACCTCCTATTCTCATGAGCACCTTCTCAGGAAGCCAGGCACTACCATAAAAGCACACAGACAAAAAGCAAAGAGAAGGATAAATAAATCCAGAGAGATACCCACCTTGAGGAAGCTGCATTACTCCAGTGCTTATACCTGAGATAATGTCTCCTAATAAATACTCCTTCACTGGGTAACGGGGAAGCCATTTTAAAATTGGTAAGAAATTGTAAAGGTAAGACTTAGCTTTCTTAGAAGAACAACTGAAAATACAAAGCAGAAAGAAAAAGTTAGACACTATCAGGGGACAATCAGGTTGAAAAAACTGCTCCATTAAAGGCAGGCTCAGACCCCTGATGACAGTAATTTCTGGATAAAGCTTAAGCACAAACTACTATGACTCCAGTTAATTTAGCACTTTATCACATGTTGGTTGCTGTTCACGAACCTTATGGAACTGAAGAAGAGAATCACAGCCTTGTGAGGCTGGAGGTCAGTGGGAAGTTAAACTATTCAAGTCCATCCAGAATTGAGAAGTCACACAAGACTTTTTGCTGAGATCATTCCTAGTTAACAATCCCCTGAGGATAAAACTTTCTTTTTGAGGGTGGTTTTCACTCAAAGTACTTTGCAGTGCTTCTTCTATTTTTATTTACTATTTGTTTGCTTTATACTTTTTTGATTATAACATTTTATATTATTATGGTTTGTTTGTTTTAACAATTATTTTACTAATGCTTGTTGCTATCACTTGTACAGATAGGTCAACTTTAAGGCTATTTGAGAACATAGGCCTTTTTTACCCTGAAGGAAAAGGCACTGAAGCCAGAAACACTGATCTTTGTGTCCCTTAGCAGAGTTATTAACCTTTTGAAACCCTGACTCATGACAAATGAACTCATCCAGGAAATAAATATCTCTATCCAGTACTGACATGCATCATAATTTGATTGTACTGTGATTTAACCTTGGGTAAAAATATAACACTTGGATCCTATAAATGCTTTCCCGTGGAGGAAAACAGCAGAGATTTGTTAACATTTCTCAATCCTCATGAGACTGAAGAAGGTTATGGCTGCAAGTAAGAGAGCAACTACAGTCATCTACACTTTTCCATGTTTAAGCAGATTGAATCACAAGAAGTCACTGCTCAGGAGGATTCTGATCCACATATTTTTTATTCAGGACAGATAAGGTTTTTTGGGGTGGAATTAGATGCCGTTACCATTAGAATGGTCATTCCATTAACCAAAGCAAATCTCCAAATGTCATATCATGTGAATAGGAATATTTTAGACAAGTAGAAATTATTTATTATCTTATAGAATAAGATTCTAGCAAAAAAAAAAGAATCAACTTTGCAAATGAAGCATAGATAAATGTAAAGCTAAAAAGAACTTAACTAGAATAACTTTCTCTTCACTATCCACTGGTACCACAGAGCAGGAGTTGCACGCTTAAAGACATTTCCTGCCTAACCAGATGGTACTTAAGATTCCAAGGCAGTTAGTTAAAACCTACAGAATGCCTCTATTAAATCCTTATTAGACTAATAATTTAGATTTCTACACTGCTGTCATACATCTCCATTCTTCTGTGAAAGGATCATGTGAAACGCAAATTTGGCCATTAAGTATTTCCATGTAAAAAGGGACATTTTTCTGGGTCTTACAAATTCATGTCACATGATTTGCCTAATACTTTACATTTCCATGCTGTATATTTTTCCTTTGCATTTTGGTGAAGGTAATTCAACTAATTTATCCAATATTTTGTGATATAATTATATATTAACATATAAAAACACATCTACAACTTCATCACATGATGAATAACCAAAGTAGAACTAGTGCTTTTATCTTTTGTGTTTCTTTGAAGAGATTATATGCATGAATCAATTCAGAACTAGAGTATTTCTAGCCAACAAAATAAAGATGACAAAACTCCCTACCGACAAGAGCGTGCAATCCTCTGCCCTAAAGTCGGAGGTGCTCTTTCTCGTCTGTGCAGCTGTCCTTGCAAGAGCTCTTGGTTATATATTGGTCTTTCCACATAATACCTCTGGGTTTGCTCGAGACATGCTTCATGTTCTTGAGCATGTTCCATAGTTGATCTCACAAAGCAGGAGCCAAGGAAGAAGCCAAGCCAGTTTCCACTGAGAAACCTGTTTGTAGACAAAATAAGTTTGGTTACTTTTTTAACCTCAGTTTCGGAATTTCCTCTCAAATAATGTATTTGGACAACCTAGAGACAAAAACTGTGAGTGCAATGTAAAAGCATTAATTAGATAGTCTGTAACAGCAGTAAGTAAATAAACACTCACAATCTTTACTATATGGAAGCCATTAATTTATGGTTCTCTTGGGTAAAGAAAGCTTTTGCATTAATTACTGTGTAAATAACTGCAAAAACAAAATTGGAAGGTTACATTCATGTTCATCTGGATTTTCACTCCTCAGTTTTTAAAGAAAATGTCAGCGTCGAGGGGAAATTATTTCACTGCTGAGATACTTCCTGCTTACTCATAAACTGTCATGTCTATCTCCAAAGGACGAAACTCCCAATTTTAACACTAAGAAAGCCACTTCTTTCTTTCAGACAGCCAGTTGCTTCCTGCATCCATCCACCTGCTTTCTTCACCATTTCAGAGGCTTATTCTCCCAGATGGCACCTCAAGGGTGCACAATTCACTACTTTCAAAAAGTTATTCTTTCCACGGATGTGCCACTGACCGCAATTCTCAGTCCCGCACCCACTAAAAGAGGAGTCAGGAGATGTACAAAATCTTAAAACTGGCCAGAAGGTTTGTAAACACCTATTCGTCTGCCTGATTCAGCGCTGTAAACATCTTAACATGTTTAGGAGATACTCCGTTAATTCCTTTGCCCCGTGTTGGCTGCTTCTTGAAGTATGGGGCAAGAGATGTTAACTCCAAATTGGGAGCCAAATGACAGGACTGCCATATCGCTAAGCGCAGACGCTGCCTGGCGCTATATGTGATGACAGAACGTGAGCGCAACAGGAAACAGAGCCATCATTGTGAACTAGGTCCTTGGGCTCAAGTCCAGCAAGTCACTTAAGCATGTGTTTGCCTTCAACCAAGGGACCTAACCCAGAGGTGTTTAGTTTTTCACTGTACATCAATGCTTTCCTAGAAAAGGGTTACCACACAGAAATTAAACAAACTGCTACCTAAACACTCAGACAAAGCTAACCACGATTGGTCCAATGTTCTGATTCAGCAAATCCAGTCTGCCTGGCAGCAAAATACCAATATTGCTACCTAAGCCTTCAGTCTTCATCGATGAAGGTGCTGGAATTTTCCACTCAGGTCTCACTGTTGTCTGTCTTCAAGGACAGACACAGCCTAGCATCTCTTAGTTCTTACTACTTCATAAGCAACATTTTCCCTACATAGTCAATCACAAAAGGGTATTTTAACCAAAATGATGATTTTTTTTATTTATACCACACTGAATATTTACTTCAGCTTTATCGTGTGAAATAAGATATCTAAAGTTTGTTTGCAAGAACAGTATCATATTATGGGTACTATCAGAGCTTGTTACCTCTGTATTCCTGAAACACATCTGAAGCTTCTTTCACATCTTTCCACAGTTTCAATTCACCAAGAAGCCTGAATGACATTTTGTGAACTATTTTCTCAAGTTATTGTTTAGCAAATTGTGACTCGGTACTACAATTTTTTCCCTTTACCTGCAGATTTTGATCCAGACAGCATTAGAATAGGATTGTTCTATATGCAATTCCCATCTGAGCAGCCCTCTGGCTTTCTTCTCACTTCCATGTTATCACATAGAAACACAGAATGGTTTGTGTTGGAAGTGACCTTAAAGATCATCTAGTCCCACTCCCCTGCCACGAGCAGGGGCACCTTTCACTACATCAAGTTACTCAAAGTCCCAACCAACCTAGCTTTGAAAGTTTTCCAGTATGGGGCATCCACAACTTACCCAGGCAACCTATTGCAGTGCCTCACCACTATCACAGTAAAGAACTTCTTCCTTACATCTCATCTAAATCTACTCTCTTTCAATTTAAAGCCATTATCCCTTATCCTAGCACTTCATGCCTTTGCAACAAGTCCCTCTCCAGCTTTCCTGTAGGCCCCCTTTAGGTACTGGAAGGCTGCTATAAGGTCTCCTTAGAGACTTCTCTTGCACCTTCACGTTTACAGCAATGCTGTCCATACTAAGATGTACGTTTTACTACTAACATTTGTAGCACATTTTTTCCCCCATCAATTTCTACCTACTCACAAGTACCCCTTCCTACTTCACATCTTGCCCTGTCACAGACAGTGAGCAACCTATTAATCCTAGTATATTAACTTTGCCCAGCGAAACTGAAACTTTAACCACCCCAGTGTCTGCTGGAAGGTCAATGTAGCAATCCAGGAGCCTTCTGAGGTGCAGCGGTGATATCTTCCTGCCATAGGCGATGGAGAAGCTGAAAAGGACACATGCTCTTCTGGACCTGATACTTATAAAGAAGGAAAAACTGGTCAACAATATGAAGCCTGGGGGCAGACTTGGCTGCTGTGACCATGAGATGGTGGAGTTCAGGATCCTGAGAGAAACCAGGCATACAGCAGGTTTACAACTCCAGAATTCAGGAAGCAAACTTTAGCCTGTTCAGGGATCTGTGTAGAAGAATCCCATGGGACATGGCCCTGATGAGAATGGTCCAGGAGAGCTGGTTGATTTTCAAGGATTACCTCCTCCACGCTCAGGAACAGTTCATCCCGAGTAACTGGAATTCAGGCAAGACTGGTAGGAGGCCTGTGTGGATAAACAAGGAGCTCCTGACAAAATTCAAAATTTATACATAAAAAAGAAGCATACAAGATGGGTAAGAAGGGAACTACAGACTGGCCAGCCTCACCTTGAACTCTCGTAGGGTGATAGAATAAGTAACCCTGGAAATATTTTTCAAACATGTTAGAGACAAGATGATGATGAGAGAAATCAGCATGGATTTATGAAGAAAAAAAAAAAAAAAATCACTCCTCATGAACTCGATAGCCTTTTATGATGACTGGTTTGGTGGGAAGGGGAATATCAGTGACACTCTTTATCTTGTATTTTGCAAGGTCTCCCTATGTTTCATAGTCTCCCATAGCATCCTCAAAGACAAGCTGATGAAGTATGGCTTAGCTAAACAGACAGTGAGGTGGACAAAAATGGCTGAACTGCAAGGCTCAAAGGGTTGCGATTTGCAGCATGAAGTTGCTACTGCAGTACTCCAGACGTTGATACCTTGGGCCAATATAATTTAATATATTAATTCATGACCCCAGTGATAGGACAGAGTGCACCTTCAGCAAGTTTGCAGATTATGCAAAACTGAAGAGACTGTTTCATGCACCAAATGGTTATGCTGTCATTCAGAAGTACCTTGACAAGCTGAATATGTGAGCAGATAGGAACCTCATGAAATTCAACACAGAGAAGCACAAAGTCCTGCACCTGAGAGAAATGGTGCCGTGCAACAGTAAATGCTGGGGATTCAATCATCTGGAAAGTGGCTGTACAGAAAGAGACCTGTGGGTCCTGATGTACAGAAAATTTGAATACAAGCCGACAATGTGTCTTCTGGCAAAGAAGTCCATCAGCACCCTAGGCTGTGTTAATGGCAGAGCACAGCCAGCAGGCTGAGGGAGGTGATTCTTCCTTCCCCTTTCCTTAGCACTGGTGAGGCACGTGTGGAGAGGTGGGTCCAGTTCTGGGCTCCCCGGTGCAAGAAAGACACGGGCATCCTGGAGAGAATGTAGCAAAGGGCCACAAGGATGATGAAGAAACTGGGGCACCTGACACATGAGGATTAGCTGAGAAAGCTGGGACTGGTCAGCCTAGAGAGGGCAGGAGGGGGTGGGGAAATCGTATCAATGGCTATAAATACCTGATGCAGCAGGGAGTAAATAGGCAGTGGGCACAAACTGAAATACAAGAATTTCTGCTTAAACCTAAGGGAAAAAAAATACCGCAAGCATGATCAAATACTGGAACAGGTTGCCCACAGAGGGTTTGGAGTTTCCATCCTTGGAGATATTAATCTCCTGACTGGACATGACTGTGGGCAACCTGCTCGAGCAGGGGGCTTGTACTCTATAATATCCAGATGTCCCTTCAACCATTCTGTGATTGTTTAATAGTCTCTTATGTCATTACTCACATAGAGTGTATCTTTTCCTGTAATTAATTGGTGTGTCCTGGCAACATCAGCCTCATTTACAAATTAAGAAGCAATTTTAATCAGTCTTAAACAGAAAACCCACTCAAACAAATTAGAACAAACAAAACCCACAACTGCCTGCAAAAGGCACAAACCAAATCAGTTCAAAGGCTTGTTTTGGGCCAAACTGTTACAATAAAATGAGAATATTATAACAAAACATATCTATCCAAGGTTTTAAAAGCATGCACCCCTTCTTTCTGTTCCAAAAGACAGAGCAACACAAAACAATGCCCTGCTAACCTCAAACAATTCAGGGCCTGATTTGGATACATACTTTCCACATTCAAGTTAGTTAAGCTTCAAGTAGACTGGTTAATATCTGGAAGGGCCACACAAGTTTGTAATGTAAATCTAGATGTGGAGAGGTCTTAACATCTCAGGTTCCTTGCTCATTTCTGTACACATGCCCAGATTCTTCCAGGTACTATAAGCGCATACAGAAGAAGAGAAGTTCAGTCCTGCCTCTGTCACGGTGAAATAAATAATACAGATGTATCTGACTAACTGAACAGGGATTAACTCTTAATCAGTCATCCAGATGACTGCAATGCTGCCAGAGGTCACAACCTAAGTTTCACCATCACTCAGTCTGAAGGTTTTTAAACTGTAAACATTTCTGATTCTGTTTGAACAAGCAAGTGCAGTAAATCATTAGAATCATCTAACACATAAGTAAACTTGAGGGAGGATATGATATGATCTTTTGTTTAGCTATGATTCACAGTAGATACCAGAACACAGAGAACAAATCACATGCCATTAAAAAAGGCCCTAAATCTACCCTAAAAGTAAAGCTGATTGCATCATTTTCTCTATTCTATGTCAGACCAGCAGATGTGATGCCTATGCACAAAAACGGCTGGAAGGAGGATCCAGAGAACTACAGCTCTGTCAGTCTGACCCTGGTGACAGAGAAGGTTATGGAGGACATCATCTTGAGTACCATCATGTGGCATGTACAGGACAATCAGGTGATCAGGCCCAGTCAGCACAGGTTTATGAAAGCAAGTCCTGATTGACTATCCAGATTTCCTTCTATGACAAGGTGACCCACTCAGTGGATGAGAGAAAGGCTGTGGATGTTGTCTACCTAGACTTTAGAAAAGCTTTTGACACCGTTTCCTACATCATTCTCCTGGACAAACTGTCTGCTCATGGCTTAGATGGGCATACGCCTCACTTGATAAAAAAAATGGCTGGATGGTTGGGTCCAAAGAATTGTGGTGAAGGGAGCTAAATCCAGTTGGTGGCCAGTCACAAGTGGTATTCACCAAGGCTCAGAACTGGGGCCTGTTCTCTTTAATTTCTTTATCAATGATCTGGATGAGGGGATTGAGAGCACCCTCAGTAAGTCTGCAGATGACACCAAATTTGGTGGGAGTGTTGATCTCCTTGAAGGTAGGAGAGTTCTACAGACAAATCTGGACAGGCTGGATCAATGGGCCAAGGCCAGTGGTATGAAGTTCAAAAAGGCCAAGTTCTGGGTCCTACACTTGGGTCACAACAATCCCAGGCAATGCTACAGGCTTGGGAAGGAGTGGCTGGAAAGCTGCCCAGTGGAAAAGGACCTGGGGGTGTTGGTCAACAGCTGGCAGAACATGAGCCAGCAGTGTGCTCAGGTGGTCAAGAAGGCCAGCAGCATCCTAGCTTGTGTCAGAAATAGGTAGCCAGCAGTAGGGAAGTGATTGCCTCTCTGTACTCAGCACTGGAGAGGCCACACCTCAAATACTGTATTCAGTTTTAGGCCCCTCACTACTAAGAAAGACACTGAGGTTCTGAAGGGTGTTCAAAGAAGGGCAACAAAGCTGGTGAATCGTCTAGAGAACAAGTCTAACGAGGAGTGGCTGAGGGAACTGGGGTTGTTTAGCCTGGAGAAAAGGAGGGGAGATCTTATCACTTGCTACAGCTACCTGAAAGGAAGTTGTAGCAAGGTGGAGGTCAGGGGTCATTTAAAATTCATTCACTGAAAGAGTTGTGAAGCACTGGGACAGGCTGCCCAAGGAAGTGGTAGAGTCACCATCCCCAGAGGTATTTAAAAGTTGTGTAGAGGTGGTGCTTAGTGATACGGTTTAGTGGTGGACTTGGTAGTGCTGGATTAATGGTTGAACTCCATGATCTTAAAGGTCTTTTCCAGCCTTCATTATTCTATGTTTTTTTGTCACCAACTTCACCTTAACAGCTCTACCTATCCATATTCTCTCACGATCATTTTGAATACTAAGCTGGAGATAATACAATAAAGATGAAAGTCTTTAATATCATCCATTTCTTTTGCAAAAGGACAGACAGCACAAGAACTGAGATGCTCATATTTACAACAGATTATAGGTATTTTTCATACAGCAGCAAAACAGCAGCATTCCATGACTGACTGAAGTGTCTCTCCAAGTGTTTGCTGAATAACAAGCAGTATGACACTGCCAACAGAGATATCCAAAGCTTGGAAATTCAGCCTTGCCATTCACTCCCAGCATGTCTGAGGAGTGTCTGTCACTGAGAGCAGGTACTGTCATTTTCATGAAGACAAAGCTTACCACTGTGATTTCTGAGAACTCCCAGACCTTTATCCAAAGGAAGAGAAAAACAATCTCTGGGCATCTGAGTCTTAATTAGTGGAATACTGCTCTCAAGACGACCTTTGAACTTCATGGCAAGAACAGTATTAAAAAGCTGTAAGAAACACTGCCATTAATCTTATCAGCCAGATAAGAGTTGAGATGAAGTAGTTAAAAGCTGTATGCAAAAGACTTAAGAGTTGGCGATTCTTTATCTGACTGATAAAGGCTTGTCTTATATCTTTACTGCTATTATCAAATTGAAGGTGTTAAAGAAAAAAAAAAAAGTGAAGCAAACATCAATTTATAACACTATCACTAATAATGATGTACTTTCTCTTCACAATCTTAGATAATAAAGGAGAGTTGTCAAGCCATCTATAATGATTCTTCTAGAGGACAATAATTTTTGATCCAGTCCGCATGGATTAGAATGCAGCCATAAAATTTATAAGAACCATAATTTGGCTGCTGTTCCTTAGATTCAAAACACAGCTATGGGTAGAGTAAAAAAAAAAAACAAACACCCAAACAAACCAACCAACAAGCTGGGAATTATGAAGAACAGTGTACTTACTGTGTGACTACTGCTTCAGCAGGTTTATAATCACTAAAAGGGACACTTTTCCTCCTAACCTCGTGTGTCTAATGTGAATGTATCTGAACTACCCAATGCAATAGGGGTGAGTCAGTGGCAGATCCACTGACTTGCCTGTTTTAAAAGAACAGAAAACCTCTCCTGGTAGCTAGGCACAGAGTTGCTTTAAATAGTGGAAAAGCACAGGTGGCCAGGACTAGTACAACATTATAGCAGAAGAATGCATTTGTGCTGGGGAATTCCAAGTTTGGCTGCAAACTGCAAAGTCGATGAAGTGTTTTGTATCTCTAAGTTTACAAATACAGGTGAGTGCCGTTAGCCAAAGTGCTGGTGGAAATACTGTCACTCTGTGCAAGTTCTCCCAAATGTACGCTGAAAAGCAGTTATTGCAAGGTCTCTTCCTACTGACATAAAAACTGAGGCAATTTTAGGAACCACATGCGCTCTCATTTATTTCTTTCCTCTCTGTCCTCATTCCCCAGTGCCCTATGCCCTTCCACTTATCACCTTGAGTGATAGGTATAAAATTAGACCAATAGAATAAAAGGTAAGGGTTTTTTTGTGTGTGGTTTTTTTTTTTTTTTTTTTTTAAACAAGCACAAATGTGTAAAATGACTGGGTGGGGACATAAAGAATGTGTTCTCCTAGCTCGCTCCGACTGTGTGTATCATACTAATTCCTCCTCCACTACTCCCATTAAATCCATTAACTAATGGATTGTTTAGACCTGTAGCCTTCATTGAAAGCTTCACAAATTTAGAAATGACTTGTGAAGCAAACAGAATTTTCCTTGTGTATGTCCTAAGCTAAGAAATGCACTGCAGGAGTGAATCTTTGCGATGAAAAAACCCAAACAAACAAAAAAACCAAACCCCAGGACCTTCAATTCCTACACAGCTTCTAGACAGGAAAAATTTCCACTCTACACCACACAGAAATGTGAGATGGCTACACAAATTGTGTGATAAAAGCTCCTCTGCACACCCACAGAGTTACTCAGAGGGACAATGGCAGGATGGAGAGCATTAGCCCATCAAAGGCTCATCTCTGCCACTTCAGAGCAACACAGAAGAGTCAGCTATAGGACTGTGGGAACAGTTGCCAGCACCAGCTGTGACAGCTTCTGTGTATCTCTACAAGTAAGAGCACAGGGGAGGCAGCTATTGGGACCTGAGAAGCCCTTGCCAGCAGTGTCTGTGAACATGTGATGGTTTGTACCAGCATCTGGAGGGGGGCTATGGCCTTCAGGGCTCATATGGCCAGCTGCCAGCAACTGGACAGACTGGACAGTCTGAGCCCAGTTGCTGGAAGGATCATCCACATTGTACATACATATGTTTGTGTATATCCCTATGCATATATATTCTCACTATTGGACTTCCATCCTGCTTAGCCAGACAGTGGAGGAGGAAGAGGCTGTCGATACTGCCTGTCTAATCTGTGTGTCCTGACATGTATATGTGTAAATATGTTCTGTATATACGTGTTCTGTGGGCATGTGCCTGCCGGGAATACAGCTTCAGCCTTCATACTGGCTGGATTTGGGGATATGGAGTAGCAACAGCCACCTCACCTTCCTCTGTATGACATATATTCCTCTAATAAACTGATCTTTGAAAAGATTATAATAACAACAGGTGAGGCACAAAGATCCTCATCTCAGCAAATGGTAACAAATTAGCTCTCTATATATATATGTATTAAAAAAACCCGACTATGTAACCAATTAGGGGCAATTTATACTTCATGTTCCTTGCAAAAAAATACTTTATCCTCTAAAGATTTACCCCATAGACTAACTAAATCATTAGTATCTTAATAGTATCTCTTATCAACCAGCAATCTTATGTTTGTTTTCAACATAAGAATGTTTTAGGAACCTGTTATGATGATCGAGTTGTTTAATCAATTCCACATAAGACAAACACCTGGAGCACTTTGAGCCTCCTTTCCTCTCAAGTATAGATAAGAGATGGCTTCTGTTTCCAGTGCAAATATGTCAGTGACCGTGAAAACACATGAAAATACGAACATTCTTACTCTTGCTTTTTGTTGAAGTAGTGACCTTGGGTCTGAATCTGCCATCCTCACCCCTATGCAATCCAAAAGCAGCAGTTAGTGAAAGTGGAATCAGGTAAGTTAATCAGAATGGCACCGTGGCTGATGACCTCTTTGTCATGCTTAAACCAACTGATAAGGATGCACACCCCCTCAGAGACAGATAATCATTAGCTAGCTACATTTTTCCAGGGGAAATCCACTACCAAAAACTTTGTTGGAGCAGTCTTCATTGTCAAAATACAGCTGAGGAAGGACGGACGATCAAGATCATGTGTATGCATACACTCAGAATAATTTACATAGTTCATGTGACCTCAGTGCAAATGACCTCCAGCAACTGGTTCGTCTTTTCTGGCAAAGTGGAATAAGCAGACAGCAAACAAGTGTCTGTGCAGAAGGGAGAGGTTAACATTGTATGTTTCCTTCAGCGGAAAAGCCACCAGAAGAGTCCTTCCCCTCTGTATCTGTTTCATCAACCCTGTTTCCACACAACACTAGCCTCAAAAGTGCTGCATCAAGCTAAAAATAAATAAAACAAAACAAAGAAAGGTTGTTATTTATAACCAGAATAATTTCAGTCATCATGTTTACAGTGCAAACTTCTCACGTAACAAGGGAAGCTGAAGAATAGTGAAACACAGTGTGGTCACAGGAAGAAATGACTGGTGTTAGGGAAGACAAGCGGGTTCAGGATGGGATTATAAATTTATATTCCAGTTCTACTGCTGAAAACAAGGCAAGAGCTAACTGCCTTACTTAACTAATAAAAGGCTTTGAAATATCTCCAAGAATCCTCTAAGGGGCTCTCTTCCTAACATTTTCTGAAAGGATTTGCCCCACTGTGGAACAGGCTACAGCTGTCATGAAGAAATTCCCAAAGAACTGTTGCTTCTGACAAATCCCGCAAAGAATTCAGCATAAAGCAGATACTCTCTGGGAAAGCAGGATCGATAACTATTTACCTAAGCTGCAACGCTCTTCCTGCTAGTTTTGAGAGAGAAGTTAAACCTCCCTATCCATGTTAGTATCTGCATTTGGAAAAAAACCAAAACAAAACAACAACCCACAAACCAAAAAAAACCCAAAACCAAACCAAAAACATTTTCCTCTTGGCACCCACTTTATACCATTCTGTGTATATCTTTTGTGCCCTAGGTATAAACCAAATCCTATACAAGGAGTGAGTTGGACGTGACTTGTGACAGATCCTGTCCCCATTTATGCAACTGCAGCTTGGTTAAATTATATTATCGAAGTGATAGCGCTTTCCTGTCTCTTGTGTACTTAAGGGTGTTGCTTCATGTTCTGAAGGTGATTGCCAGCCAGTGGAAATGCCTTTCCTCAACATCTTGATGCCAAGGTTACATAGAAAGGCCATGAGTGTGCAGCAAACAGGCCAACACTGCTTTTCCTTCAATATTTAAAATACATAGTAAGCAAAATGAACATGTAGAGAAGTTTCTCTGGGAAATATTTCACTGCAACCCCCTGCTTTAGTTAGGGATCTCATGGCTTTGCATTTGTTCTGTGGCTGATGACAGAGCTCACATTTTCATGTGAGACAGCCCTGTATCTGTTCTTACGCTACACATGTAAAAAGACTAACCTTCACATAGCTAAAGAAGTGACTTCACAATCCCAAACAGAGCAATCAAGTAAGATGGGCAGAATACAGAAGTTGCTTTGGACCAAGACTAGTTACCAGTCAGCTCTGAACAGATTTATATATTGAAGTTTCTATGCTACACAGTACAGAAATGAAAACAAACAAACAAAAAACCCACAAACAAACAAATCCCAAACCACCTACTAGACTCATGTCCTTGCATTTATACTTTAATTTTACAAGGCTATTGAAGCACAGAACTTTCAGATGTGTTGGTCAGGTCTTCATAAATCCATGGCATTTATTACATCGAACTGAGATACATATACTCTGTGTAGAGCTCTGAGAAAGTAAGGGTGCTATTCACCCAAGCATGCTCCAAAGCTAAGAATCCACCCACCAAAACATCATCTATACCAGATTTGTAAAGTTGTCAGTCAGAGTTTAGTTCAAACAGGTCTGAGGGGCAAAGAGTTCTCCAACTGACTCTTCAAGTGTGTTTGGCAGAACAACCCAGCATGAATGGATTCCTGCAACAGCTAACGCTAAAACAAGGTGCCATAATGAAGGAAATGGAAGAGCAACAAGGGTGTCTGGCCTGAGGATCATCAAATGAAATGAAGAAAAGTTCATTGAGTAATTTCCTGGCGACTTCTTGAAAGCACCTTCCTTCCTCAGAAACACATATGCAAAAGAAACAAATATTAGCAGAAAATAGGGGAAAAGAAAAACAGACTCACTACATCTGTAGTATGTTAAAGACTCAGATCACCGGTTCAGCTATATGGACACACAGTAACTGCTATAGCATTGCAATGTCATAGTGAAAAAAATATCATAAGCTTCCATTTTAAACATGAAACCAGCAAAGAAATAAAACCAGAAATGTGTAATACAGAATTGAAAACAAGAAGTATAGTGTAAAACTCCAACTTGAACAATGAAATGGACCAGAGATAGAAGACTGTAAATCTGAAAGAAATTGGGAGGGCATAGAAAACAACGTTACATTGAAGCTGTGTAGCTGTGGCACTACCGTAGTAAAGCAGGAAATGCAGGGTTAAATCCCAACATATTGAAGAGGTAACTGAACTCAGGTCTAGCTTCCTCTGGGAAAGGACTTTAACCGTGTTATGCCATAAATTTATGACAGCAGCAGCAAAACTTCAGTATTTAGAGTAGATATTATAGATGCCCGTTATCTGTGAGAGATCTGTGGTTTTGTTCCTGATGTGATTCTTCAGACACGCCTGAACATATCAGAGCTCCATGAGAACAGGAACAGGCAGTTCTCTGTGGGCACCTCTAAGTAGCAACCCAAGTTTTCTCCTTGATAGTATATGGAGTTTTGAATTCTGCTCCATGAAAACCAGGTGCTCAAAATTGAAATTTTGTAATGCCTCATGAGCTCCATACTTAGTTTGACCTGGCCCTACTAGACTGAACTCCGACAAGGATGTTTCAAATGACAGACACTGCAATCTTTGGACTGAAAATTTCTGTCCATGCTTTAGTTATGAGAGGTTTTCTGAGGAGTTCTCTGAAGTCCCAGCCCTGCCTTAGAACCTGATTTCCATAAAAGAAATGGAAGTGAACAATTTGACCTTAGCTCTAGCCCAATCTAAGTGTCAGAAACTCAGGTTTTCAATTAATAGACTAAAATCTATAGCTAAAAAAAAGTCCCACAACCCAAAACAACCTACAACAACAACATAAGAACACAAACAAAATTTGACATACAAAATGGTAGGCAACAGTTAAAGCAAAGCAGCAAAACTTGATCCACTGCCTGTAAAAAGCATTCTTCAGACAAGGTTGGAGAGACTCTACCCAGGCAGTGAAAATAGATTGTCAAAAACTCCCCAAAACACTACTGTTTGTCAAACGGAAGGTCTTCCCAGCTTGCTACTGCACAAACCCAAAGACATAGTTAATGGAAGTCTTTGAGAACATTACTCCAAGTTCCTGCATAGCCCAATTATTCATGTATATACTCTTATGATCATTAATAATAATAATAAAAAAAAAATCTTGTCAATGCAACTGACTTGCAAAACCCATTCAACTGCCTGCACAAACTTACAGCCATATCTTCATAACCTTGGAAATACCTGACATTGTCTGTTTGTCTATAACTTTCTCATTACCTGGGCACATGGAAAATAACTACAAGACTTGGACTTTGCTGCAGCTTATGCTTCAGAAGAGCAAAAAGCTATAGATAACTAGCTGTAAAATAATAGCAGTGGCAGGTCTTGTAGCCATATTAAGAAATATTATCAGGAAGGACTATCAAGAAATACTATCTATCAGGACAACGTTCTGCTGGCTAACAGATTTAGGGAAGGAAATGTATCAGGATAAGGATGGCTTTTAATTCATTAAACTTAACTGGGAAATAAACAGGCTAATTTGAGCTTGAGCATGTTACCTTCAGCATGGGTATCCAGTGCTAAAAGTTACAGATCTACCAAATGGTCAGACAGAGAAAAAAACCCCATGGTTTAGAAAGACAGTTCTTATGGAAAAATTCTATCAGCAACGAAATAAACCAAAAAATAGCAGTCACCAGTTCATCAGATTCAGAAGGAAGAAAATGCTGGATCATGGCAAAAAGCATCAGAGATGCCAAAAGACCCTTGTGTAAAAGCTATTCAGAAAAAAAAGTGACTAGTATGAAGAAATGAGGGAACCCACAAAAGCTACTGCGCTGGGTGAGTTGTGAATTAACGCAACCTGTTTCAGTGTGGGAGAAGATGGCATAATTAGCAGACAAGAATGAAAGACTTTCTGGCATTGTCCCTACATGCTAATGTTAGCACAGGAAGAACACATGGCTGAAGTAGAAAATATAGAAATGTCTGGGTTGGAAGGAACCTCTAGAGGTCATCTAGTCCAACGCCCTGCTGAGAGCAGGGACATCCTCAACTAGAGAAGGTTGCTCAGAGCTCTGTCAAGCCTCACCTTGAATGTCTCCAGGGATGAGGCCTCAACCACTTCCCTGGGCAACCTGTTCCAGTGTTCCACCACTCTCATGGTAAAGAACTTCCTCCTTATTTCTAATCTAAATCCACTCCTTTCTAATTTAAAGCCATTATCTCTCGTCCTTTCGCTACAGGCCTTTGTAAACAAGCACTCTCCAGTCTTTTTGTAAACTCCCTAGAGTAACATAAGGTCTTCCTAGATATTTTACATACTCTAATTTAAAATCAAATTGACACCTAATGTACATGCACAGATATGGTGTCACTGTAATTTCATTATTCTTTGAGTTTTACTGTCCTTTTAAAGGTCTGACACTACCATGTCGGACGATTTGAGAAGCTGCTTGGATACCTTTGTGGTAACTTTCCTAGCAACTTCTTAATGTAAATGCTTCAGTCACTATGCATTCAAACTGGGAACTAAGAGACAATGATAAATTAAGCCTTAATAGCTGACTATTAAATTCTAGTTTGGGCCTAATTATTTCTGGTTACAGACGCTGGGTTTACAACATTGCTTGTACCTGCTACTACCACAGCTTGGTCACCACCAGCATAACCAAAGTTAAAGCTGAGCAAACCTGCATGGCTAGGACAGCCTGTACAGGGGAGGGCTAACAGAAAATGTGGGACAAAAACCCCCCAACAAAACAGAGCGAAGGCTTGTCTTTTCCAGGGGAAAACTTCCTCAAGAAACAAAAAAAGCAGCAGGCTCCAGAGTCATGAATTCCTCTGTAGCTCCCCGACAGGGCTGACTTTAGCAGACGATGAGCCAAACCAAGAGAGGCAGAGGAGCTCGAAGGACTCTGTGCTTCTCTAGGCAACCCAGGGGCTGCATAAAAGTCTTGGTCACATTTACAGAGGCTACAGCTACAGTCCAAATAAATAGTAGTTTAAGATAATGATGACCTGTCTATACTATAATAATAATAAAGACAGATAGAAAAAATGAACATGTGTTTTTCTCAAGCTATTAGCAAAAAAATGGTATTGCAGCCACGTGCTAGATATGTGCCTCAGCACTGCAGGATTTTACAGTCATGTTAAATAATGCCAATTTCCCCATACAGTCTTGGAATATTTACGTTCTAAAAACATTGCAGCCTCAGGGACACACTACTATACCTATGAAGAACCGAGTGTTAAATATTTGATTTCAACCACAGTAATGGACTAGAAACTCCAAATAAAAGGTATACTTGATGGCTGTTTGGTGCCCCAAGTCTTATGATCTGATGACTGAACCCAACCAAGCTCTTCAGCAAGCACTGAGCTCAGAACACAAAGCTTAGCCTGTGGCAGAGGCTAAAGATTTTGCCATTTCCTAGGCCCTTTCCCTCAGGATCATGCTCAGCCTTCTTTTTTTCATTTTAAGCATGTCAGCCTTTAAGCAAACTTGTTACCCTACACAGAGTTTGTCCAGTACAATCAAAAAAACCCCACATCAGCTCTGGACAGGTTACTCAGGCAGAGGAAACATGGTTTAATAATTTGAACCCAAGCCTGGAAGTAACAACAAGTTTACTTATTATGGGAATTAGAGCTTTCCTTTACTGAAATGCAATTCTGATTATAATCAAATATTGCCCCAGCTCCCCCCAAAAATATCACTAAGTGTAGTGAAGCTTTTAGCACAAGACTGCTGAGTTTAACGCCCTCAGGTCTATATAAGGGAGTAAACATTAACTCAAATGAAAATGCTTTATCAGATACCAACAGCAGCTTTGCATGGGTGAAGCTCTATTCTCTCCCTATACACTGTCCTCATTCCATTTCAGAAATGATTCCCAGCACACTGCAAGACAAATAATAAAATACTTCAGCAATACTGATAAATGCAGAACAGGACACATCTATTGTGTCCTAAGGAGGTGCAGAATTGCCATAAGCCAAGTATTTCAAAGTGTGATTACTAGCACTTGAGGAAGGCCAATACAAGTTGATCCCCACAGAGTTAATTCAGTGCAAGTCACCTACGTGCGCTTGCCTCTGAAACTGTACAGTTAATTACCTTAGTTTTTCCATTCCTACAGCAGCTACCAAAGCAGCATCTTACTTAAAAAAAAGTCTGTAATATAAATCAAGACACCTGTTAACCCAGAATATACTCTGATGAACTTTTAGTAGAAGAGACTTTAAAAGTCTGAAAAATTTTAGTTTTCCTTTGTGAAAACTTCAGCCCAAAAAAATTCCACCGGTGGGCTCCTTGTTCAGACTGTCTGTCATCCCCATCCAAATCAATGTCATGCAACTGCTTTACTGTGATAGGTGCAAAGAATTATGAAAGTACATTTTGCTGAATCATCAGCAGAAATAATGTCCATACTTGAATTCTTTTTTTTTTCCTTTCTTATTGTTACTACTAGACCATCTTTAAATGCCTGCTGCAACAGTCATTTGCCTTATCTGTAATTTTGAAGCATCCTGAAAACAGCTTTCAACCGTATTTCAGTGTTCAGGCAATTAAAAGGTTTGCAATAGCAGTATGGGCACCAGCACAGCAAATTTAAGCCTACTTACTTTCTGGCTGGCTTTTCCTAGCTGCTTTCACTGATCCTTTCTAAGGAGTTCAAAAATGTTCCCACAGCTCGCAGACCAGAAGTTGAAAAACACTGACGCAGGGAAAGTCACAACCTCATTCTTTGTCAGAAAATTTGAGGGACACACACCAGTGTCAAGGTTTTAAAGAACTTTGTGTTGAAGCTGCTAACAAAGCACAAAACGGTTATTTCTTGTTATTACAAGACTTCTTGGACAGCCCCTCTGACCTAAGCTGACAGCCCGCAGCCTCAAGTCATAGGGTTGCCGTCACTAGACGAGGAAATGACTGATCACTCAACCTTCCTCTAATTTCCCCTTTCATTTTTTTTTTCATAAGTTAACTCGAGTATTTTGCGTATACCTTACAGTTAGTAGCGGCGTGGGTGCTGTTCGCTGCCCGGGCAGCCCCTGAGTTGTAAAGGGCGCGCTAAGGAGGAGGCGCAGAACAGCCCGGCTGCCTCGCTAGGCGCCAAGGCGAGCACCGCGTCTACAAGGGTCTTTAAGACCGCTCCCGTCTCTCACGGAGCTCCGGCAGCTTGGCCGGAGGCTGGCAGGGAGGGCGCGGGGCGAGGCGGCAGGGGCTGGCAGGGAGAGCAGGCGAACGGAGCCGGGAAGGCACAGTGCGAGAGCACCGTGCAGGGACCACCCCGCCCCGTTCCCTAGGCCGACCCCCGCCCTGGGATGACCGAGCTGGAGCCGTAGGCACCGGGAGAGCGAAACGCCGACTCGGCACTCCACACGGCGGGGCTTTCCCCCTCAGGAGAAGGGCTCCTCTCGGA
>JAAGNO010029379.1:0-29297 GCA_033439905.1 Ceryle rudis
CGAGGTGGCGCCCTTTTCTTTTTTTTTTTTTTTTTTTTTTTTTTCCTTTCTTTTTTTCCTTTCTTTTTTTCCTTTCTTTTTTTCCTTTCTTTTTTTCTTTCTTTTTTTTTTTTAATTTACAGGTATTGTGAATGCCAGCAAATTGTTACCTGGAATCACTGACTCCCTTGTGGAGGTGCTCAGCAAATGAAATTCAACAGTTCTCATAGACACTGTAAATTGGGACTGTTTTCATTTGGTGAGTATTGTTATGTTTAATCCTTGTGTCAGAACTGTTATGTTGTTTGGGACCATAATTTTCATCACTTTTGTGTGTGTGCTTATATGACTTATGAAGTGTACATTTGTGTTAATACCAGATTTATAGTGTTGAATTAAATAAACTGCACCCGTCATGTAGCTGGCTGCAAGCGTGACCAGATGGGAGGTGCAGTGCACTACTGAGTATATCTGTGCTATCCAACTCATAGTGCCAAACTGAACATCGCTCAGAATCTAAACCTAGCTGAACCCAGCCCCTCTGATATATGAAGACAAGCTGGAATGTAATGGGGGTTTATTTTCTGCCAAACTACTTTACCTCATAACAAAACAACCAAGTGAGAAATCAAGAATACTGCCATAGCACCTCCTTGTGTAGTTCAGGGGGACAAATCTTGGGGCAGTGGATGCAAACGATTGAACACCATGACGGGGTAAAAAAAAAAATCTGTTATCTTGCTGTTCAACAAGAAAATTAAAATCTTCAGCAATTACAGCCTCCAACTGTTGTCTGCCAAAATACAGTTTGTTTTCACTGTCAAGATCTAAAGCATACTGAAAATTTAGCACTCTTGCTGTTAGGACTTGAAAGTTTGCTTTCCAATTATATCATTTTCTTTGCTGGTTTTCATATGTAAGTGAACTATTGCTGTCATCAATCTGTTCCTTTCTTTAAAAAGAAGGTATATGTGTTCATAGGCCATAAATGTTTGTCTTCCTATAGTCATGTTCTTGTACTACCGGTTAGAAATTTATTTTTCAAACTTATAACACCCTATTAAGATCTTGGATCTTGCTTTATAAACTGTATAATTAATTTTCAGATTCCCAAGAAGAAACTATTAAAAAGAAGCACATTTTCTACTGTTAGAGACCTACTGAATGAAGTATTGTCCTCTGAAGCATATTTCTAAACAATGTTTAATTAGTTTACATTAATTTAAAGCCTGGGTTAATTAAAATTAGATTCCTGTAAAGCAGGTAATTGTAACTACATCTGAAATAATTCTTAATGTGAATTCAACAGTTAGGGGCAAATTCTTCATTGTATTAATTGTTTCTGCGGGCCAGAGTCTCAAAGGAGGTAGCAGCTCACTTCAGCTCCCTTTGCCTTATGTCTCTGGCATTGTTCATCCCTAACCAGTGTGCAGGAGGCCGAGCCCTGAGCTTGTCTTCTGCTTCTTCTGAAGCGAGGATAATCTGTAGCCCAGCATAGCACCTTCACTCAGCTGTAGCTCTCCTTTTCTGACAGTTCTGTCAGCTGATGTTGTGTTCTGAACAAAACCTGCTTTGAAAAGATTTCATACATGACTAATGCAGGAAAGAAAAAAAATAAAAAATCCTGCCTTTGGAAATCCAAGGGTTAAATAATTCTTAAATCTTGCAGGGACAATTTTAATTATATTCGCAATCACTTAAGCTTGCATCTTATCGAGATATTACAATTTTTGTGCTGTTTCTATTATTATTGGATCCTTTTGTCTTTTAATGATACACAAGAGATTACCTTACATTAGTAAATTTCCAAACAACCCTTAAAATAGATGCGTGGGCACGTGTGAAACCATTTAAAAATTCTTATTCTTTTACATCATCTGAATGCAACAGGTCCATCCTCCCTTTTTCTCTGCAGAAAGCAGAATGCTTGTTTTCATACCCAAGCACCTTCTGAGCATTACTGTTTTGGCCTGTATAGGGTAGCTCATACAAACCACAGATTATAATCCTCCGATTAATAATTTCTAAATGTGAATATGTCTACAAGGCAGGTAGTACCAAATATTTTTTGCATTTTAACTCCAAAATGAAGACTCTATCATAGGTTGAAGTCTGTCTACTTTCTCCTCACAGGTAAAAGTTTAACCAAGATCTAAATGAGACATGATGGAAAGGGTAAGTACTTGTGACTAATGCTTGTTGTCATCATATTACAAGGGTTTTACATTACACTTTTAGCCTCTCTATCCCAACTTGTTGAAGCAAATCGATCATTAGCACTTGGGCCCATGTTGAAGAATTTGACTATCATTTTTTCCCTGTGGTGGAAAAAACCAACTAATTTTGCTATTTTACAGTAATGCAATTCAAAGTAGTGTGATCTATTGACTGTGAACAATTCAAATTCTTCCCCTGACCCTATTCCAAAATCACTTTGTAATGTCCCAATCAGATGTATTTTTCCTAGCACCTCTTATACATCAGAAGGTGTGTGGAGCACATGAAGAATGTTGACTGCAGAAAAACTCATCTCCCTTTTATTGAACCTTAGGGTGTTTGTTAAGTGTGGGCAGTGCAGAAAAGCTGAATCAGCAAGACCTTGATTTGCAGCATTATTGAGGACACGGTAACTTCATTTGGAGGTTGTGGGCGTTTAATAGCCTTGAAAATAGGACTGCAAGAGACACTATTTAAGGTGTCAGGCATTTCTATCTGCTGAAAGAAAACCTGAAAAAATTATGCTGTTTGTGTCTGGGGATAAGGAGGAAAAATTGCCTTCTATTTCTTCTTCAGAAATCTGTTTTTCCTCAGTGCATCAAAATACGCATTCTGACACAAATGACACAAGAATTTAGACTGCCTGTAAGAGGGATGGTGGGGTGATTTGGTAATGTTGGATATAATGCTGCTGATCACTGTGCATTAAAGAGTGGCTGGGTACTAAATCAAGTAATTGAAACCTAAGGAGAAGCATACTTTCCTCTTCTGTTTTGATTATGAACAACTATCCAAACCCTCCCCAACAAAGGGCTGCGCTAGCTAATGTGAAGTAGTCTGAAGTGCCATCCACTTATTTTTAAAAGTAGGTAGCCTGTAACCACTCATCTTTAGTGAGAGGACAGATATTAGTCACAGATGTTCAGAGTGGCTGTTCCAGCATAAGCTGAGTTGCTGAATGCATTCAGTTCTCCTTTTTTTTTTTTTTTTGTTTTTTTTGTTCTTATAAGGTGTTTCTGGATAGTAGGTGCAATACTATATGTATTGGATTGTATAAACACCTGTATAAACCTGTGGCTGCACTTTGGTTAGGATAATATAAATCGTGCTTCTAGCCTTCTGGGCTTCTCCAGTGTGAAAACATGGTGGGATTTCACATGCTTCAGCATAATGTACTTGAGATTTGGGACCTTGTTGTGACAGGCTTTATCAGGATGGTGGCAGATATTAATTGGCAAGATCTGGATGACCAGCAGTTCCAGAGGGCACCAGGCCAGTGCTGTTGTGGTGAAGGCTGCCTGTGTTACAGATAAATTGTGTAATTAACTGGAAGCGTGTGTTGGGCTTCTTGATGCACTGCAGTTTGCTTTCAGACATTTGTCTGAAAGAAATACAGTGCACTTGTTAATGGACCTCAGCCAGTTCTTCTTAATGGGAAAATTAAATTAGTGGTGAGAACTAGTAATAGCTAGAAGACAATTTTTTGCCTTGTTGACCAGTTCCTGGAAAATTTTATTTCCATCTTTTTTTTCCTAATTCTGTTCTTTTTCCTGTGTGTGTACAGTGAGATTCTGTGATCCAATAAATGAACCATGAGCAACCTAATTTTCCTCCACTCTTTGGTATGAGTCATCAGCCAAGGCAATATGAAGCAGAACTGAGGAGGTGTTTAAGTTCACCCGGTTTGTTCAGATGCTTCATTTGCCGCTGTTCACTCGGTCAAGAGGCTTCATAACTTGCACGAAGGAGTCCCTAGGCTGGTACAGCTGCAGACCTGCATGGTTGAGCAGCAGTCATTTTAAGATATTTAGGGTAGAGATCAATGACAGGAGAAATGATTCATATTTTATGTACAACCTCAGGTTTGGAGGTCCAGAGTGAAATGAGGTGGGGTTTCTGAGCAGATGGGAAAAATCGGAGCTACTTAAAGCTACTCAGTGCAACGCAGTGTGCAGGGAACCATCTGAGGTGAGGTCTTGCTCTGGAGAGCTGTGGGAGGCCTCCCCTTGGGTGGGACAGCTTAATTCTCCTATCACTGTAATGCACTGTGTTGCCTTTGCTGTGGTCTCAATTTATAGCACTACACTGGGCTGCATGAACATGTCCCATGTTCTTCAAAGCACATCTGTAAGTTTTGCACCATCCCTAGGTCTGAAAGATTTCAGTGATTTTTCTTACCTTGCATTTCTTCAGTGTGGCTGTAGATGACAGCTTTGGTTGCTGCTCAAGAGAGAAGCCCTGTTCCTCTTGAGGCTTGAATACCCCAAGCAGCTTTATGCTCACTAAATAATAATACTCAGCTTTGCCCATCACTAGCTTTCAGTGATCAAACATGAAAAAGAATGCACAAACCTAAACAGAGGCACATAAAAATTTGTAGCTGTCCAACAGAATGAATAAACAACTGCTGCTTTCTACTCCCGTGAGAAAAGGATTAGAGTAAGAACAAGTCAAAAATCAATCTGAAAATGGGCTAAGAGCCACAGCCTGAGGTAAGTTGCAAAGGGATATTCCCTTTAAGGCAAAGGGGACTCAGACCCTAACCAAATATCTTAAGCTATTATTTATTACATTATTACAGTATTGTTATATAAGCCATAATGTGTTTCAGTAAGGAACACGAAGAACACTCCTCAAACCACGAACTTCAGAAAATACACAGCTCAGTTTAATTGTAGGGTCTCTGCCATTGTTCTCGTGCAGCAAATGATCATTCCATCTTCACACTTCCTGAACCCCTGGTTCAATAAAGCTGTCTCTGGTCTCCTCACTAACTAGCTCTTCTTGAGGCAGCACTCTCCTTTGTTTCTTCCCACTCGTATTTAAGCTTTTCCTTATGTTTGATCAGCCCTGTGGCCCTTTCCTTGCTTATCTATATCCTCTGTGAGCTGGAATGACCTAAACTATGCACCGTATTCAGTAAGTTTGAGCACAGTGGCTTTTTGAGAGGTATTGGCCCTGTGTCCTCTTTTGTTTCCTCCTGCTTTTTCAGTGTTTTAGCATTCTGCAGGGATTCATCAGTATGACTGTGCTGACAAATGAACTGCTGAATTCAAGACCTAGCCAGGTTTCTTTCCTGAGAAAGTTGTAATTACAGATGCAGAGCCTATCAATCTAGATACATACTTAAAGATGATTTTGTGTCCATACACATTATTTTGCACTTATCAGTGCAAGCATTTTGTCATCTGCTCTCATATTATTATGTGTATCAAAGATGTTAAGTCTTAGACATCAGCTTTAAATGTGATTAATCTGAATAATTTTGTCATGGCATTATTCACCACTCATGTAGTTTGTGACTAGATTGAGCTTCACAAGTCCCAAAGCACATCTCCAAATAGGATCCTGCTGGTTAATTGTGACAAAATGACATTTATTTCCTAGCTTTAACCATGAGGGGAATGTCCCTTCTACCCACTGATTGTTTGGCTTACAGGATTGCACCACCTACCCTTTTGTAACTCATACACAACTGTTTTCCCTTCTAATATGTTGGAAAGCATCATAGGGACAGACCAGCTTTTTCTTTGGTTAGCTCTGAAAGTTTTTTTTTCCAATGTCAATGCCAGAAATAAATCATACAGTTCTTGTAAGATTCAATTAGGTTTGGCTTTTTGGACACTCTCTCGTGTTCTGTGTCATGCACATATTTTTTTGCAAATATGTCATTGTGAGACACATCTTAGAGTAACAGGCAATATCAACTGACCAATTTTCACCCTGTAGGCAATGGGAGCAGCATGACCAAATACAAACATTTAAAATGGACATTTCTAATAGTTTAAAGTATACATGAATTCTGATAATTATAAAATAAGTCACATTTTAATTGCTGAGACTTCAGTCACAACCAATTCAGCGATTGTACTTGCTCACGTAGAGCACAGGGGAATTTAATGGCAAATAAGAAGTTAATTTTTATTCTTATGACACTTTTAGAACAGAATCTGACCCTTACCTCCCATTAGTTTTTGCTCAGTGTTTGATAAAAAGATGAATGCTTTTATGACTGACTAGAGCTTGTTGATCATCCTGGTGAGCAGCAGCTGCAAAATCTGAGGCAGTTTACTGTGTGACAGAGCTGAATGTCACACACTAATTCATTTGAATAAGAGCCAAGCTAATATTTCTTATTGGGGTAAAATGTCCACTAAAATGTTTTTATGGAATTAGAATGGCAGATTCATCATGGAAATTTAGGAACTCCCATTTCAGGTGCATTTAAAATGTGTTGTTCAGCTGAACAAGCTATTTATACAGACATGTGGTATAATACCGAATACTCCTTTAATCTTTTAGTAATCCAGAAGTTACCATATGGACAAGCTGCACAGATTGATTTGAGGAGGCCTCACTGGATAAACAAATGCCCTGCTTCAGTTAATTTGCTGAGCTTTTATGTTAGTGTATCAGAAAAGAAAAATGCTTTCCAGCACATAGTTTATTTGCAGTGACATATAAAATGAGACTGATGACAATCAACACAGGTTTAAGGCAGCTTGTTCGACAAGCAGCTCATGATGGTTTGGATAGTTATCTGGAGGGCTTTCTTTCAGTACTTCATTTCTTGTAGCCAATGCATGGCCTTTCCAATGTGGAACCACCTTTGCAGATACATATCAGACTACTGTTTCCTGTAGCATTTTTTTCTTTCAGTGATGTACCTGCATTAATTTTGCTTAATGCCATAATAGGTTATTTAGTTTTGTTATCAACCTCTGCTTTCTCGATCTTCTGTCCTGTGAGGAACTGCCATATTCCTCCTCTGTAGTTCTCATTCCCCAGGGCATATACAAAGGCATCCACTGTTGGCACAGTCTTGGCAATAACAGCAGGAATCTGTTGCGGGACACAATATTTATTAATAGGAAAATGCAATAGGATCGTTAAAATAAATTAAAATGAATGGGAGCCCATGAGCTGGTTTCAGCCTAGGCTCAATTTTCCTTTAACAAATGCCTGTCTCCAATGGCAGTAGATTGCTACACCCAGAGAGATAAGAGGCAAAAGCAATTTGGTCAGTTAGAGGCCTTTGCTCAGGAATTGATAGGCTTCATGAAAAAGAATTCAGACTGGCATTGTCTGCAACTGGGATAGTTCAGTTGAGAGTGAATAAACACTTGGAGTGGAGAGTGTACCATGGATGCCTTCTGAGGGGTAAGTGGACTGATACTGCTAACACATCTTATGTGGGATACTGAATACCTAACTACAGCAAGGTATTTGGTGATCTGAAACTGGTCTGATTTTAGGGGACTGAATGAAAGTTGAAAGGTTGGATGCGATATTGCTGTGTCCCGGAGGCAGTCTCAGAGCCAAGACTCAGGAACAAAAGGGAAAAAAGAAGGCAGCATAGTCTTAAGAGTGATAAATTGCAGCTTCCCTGAGGAGAGTAAAGTATTACAAACCATGAATGAGACAAGTCTCTTCAAAATTGAAAACTCTGAGCTGGTACTTGACTCTGGGAAGGACACACAAAGCTCCTACAAACCATGGAGTACAGGTTACAGACCCCTAACTGATTGCTAGGGGAAAAAACCCAACCCTCTGAGTTCTTAAACTGTAACTTGATCAAAGCAGTAATATAATGCCTCTTAGATCACTGTGCTTAGCCACTTTGCCTTAAAAGTGGTAGATGAACAGAATGCATTGAGGAAATGATCTACTTGTTACATATAACAAGTAAAACGAAGTCTGAGTAAATCGGCATTGTTCCATAGGAACAAAGAGGGGAAAGGAAGGAGAATGTTATTATTTGGATTCTCTGGGGTGGCATAGACATACCATGCGGTATTTTGGTGAAATGAACATCACATTTTCAACTGCTGCATAGAAGCATAAAAGGCAATAGGGACCCCAGCAAGTGACCAATGTCTTCAATGGTAAGCCAGTATTAAACTGAAAAACAAAAGCAATAAATTCCTTTGTGTTTCACAACCACACACTACAACAAGCAGATGGAACAGGTCCTCTGAGACCACGGTTTGTGTCCAGTAGCAGGAGAGGATCAGACAGCACGATCTGTTGTACCCTTGCTGCTTTGCTGTTGATGTTGGAGGGGTGTAAGCAGAGCTCCTTCTGTATCAAGGGCTGCCTGTGCAGCAAGCCCCTAAACACTGTTCCAGGGGCCTGACGTGGAATGGCAGTTGCTCCTGGACAGAAGTGACAAAGTACCTTGTGGCGGGTCAGTGTGTGCGTGTGCTACGCACAGAAGCCACAGACAGTAACTGCTGCTGAGGGCAATGTGTAAATTTAAAAACAGATAGAAAGAAACTACATTTTTCTTACTTAGAGGGTCTTTGCAGACAAATAAACTCGGTGAAGCCACTACTCTGGCAGTGCAACAGGTGGATGCAGTGGCACCCGTGTTGTAGTAGTAGGATTCCTCTGTCATAGAATCGTCAGGGTTGGAAGGGACCTTAAAGGCCATCTAGTTCCAACCCCTTGCGAGGGGCAGGGGCACCTCCCACTACCTCAGGTTGCTCAGAGTCCCATCCAGCTTGGCCTTAAAAACTTCCAGGGATGGGGCTGCCACCACCTCTCTGGGCAACCTGTTCTAGTGTCTCACCACCCTCATGGTGAAGAACTTCTTCCTAATGTCCAATCTGAATCAACCCACCTCTAGTTTTGATCCATTCCCTCTAGTCCTACCACCATCCTAAAAAGTCCCTCCCCAGCTTTCTTGTGGCCCCCTGAAGATACTGGAAGGCCACAATAAGGTCTCCTTGGAGCCTTCTCTCCTCCAGACTGAACAACCCCAACTCTCTCAGTCTGTCCTCACAGGAGAGGTGCTCCAGCCCTTCATGCTAGGGTCTTATCCATGGTGTTCAATGACCAGTGATTCCCAAGTATCTTAAAAATATTAATGAATAGGGAAGTGATAATTTTATCTTTAAATCTTCTGCATCATAACTAGTCTGTACAGCTACAGAATATCATAAACACACTATTGCATAAACTCACTGAAAAGAAGTTAATAGACATAATAACTAACACTGAGATTGGCTCAAGGAATAGGTAGAGGGCACATGCATTTATTCCAGACAGGAACAAACCACTCTGGCTGTCTTAGTGCTGATATAACATTCCCCTTGAGAACCGACTGCCTTTACTGAGTGCAGCGGTTGGGTAGTGCCTGCCAGCCATACGTAGTCCCCCGGACTGTATAGCCTGCACCCAAGGAAACAATTCATATAATCACCACATTACATTCCCATAAACCTGCCATGCCAGAGCAATTCCTCTGTTTCCAGCTCATAAAGGATTCTGGGTGTCCTCAGCCAAGTGTAAATGCAACATGCAGAGGAAGGCCCTTCTCACCCCACAGGCTGCCTCTCTGTTTCTTTGCAGAGTTGCCGTTCTGGCCGACAAATAAAGCAGAAAATAATGATCCTGATCAAAGCTTCTCTGGTTAAATATTGATGTGCTATTATCAAATATTCTGTGTGCTATGGTTTTGAATAGAATTGGACCAGTGCTTGTGGAAGGGAATTCTAGTGACCCGTCACTAGTCCAACCTCTGCTTTGACAGGAAACTGTTTACAGTGTTAGATTGTGGCAGATGTGGCTGTCCGGCCAAATCTGAAATCTTTAGGGATGGGTTTTCCACAGACTTTCTGGGTGGCCCCATCCTGTGTTTTGCCACCCTCCTACTCAAGTAACACTGGGCCGTTAGCATGCTAGAAGCTGAGCCAAAGCCTCTGTGAAAGGAATTGGCTCTTTGAGGGCTGTGTCTCTATTGGCTACAGTTCTATTTTGGTAAGGCAGTTGCAGCAGCTGACCAGCTTTCTTACCTTATATTGCCCACTTTTCTTGAACTTCTGGTGTATGGACTGATAAGCTGTCAGCATGATGAAGCCCGGGATCATGAAATTGAAAATGGACAGAGCAAAAAGGAATGTGATATAGTTTCTGGAAAGGGTGAGGAGGGGAGAAAAAAGAGGTGGTTAATTCCTCTCTAGGGCATCTCTGTAAACTTGCTGTAAATATTTATTCACTTGTATTTTTAAAATCGCCCAAACACCTTTTATCAATGTGATTTAGGTGCAGCATTTGCTGAAGGCCAGTTAAGTTGCGCTGTGCATGGGAGGGATAGTACTGTAAAAAAATCACAATAAGTGTTTGGTTTCTAAACCCAGGCATCCTTATCCAGATAACTGTGCTCGATTGCATAAAGCCAAAACTATTCTAAAAGAGTTCTAAACTTAGAAAAGATGTGGTTTGTAAATGAGCAAGTAGCAAAAATTTCAGCACCAGCCTCTCCCACAGAAGAATCACAGTATATTAAGGGTTGGAAGGGACCTCGAAAGATCATCCAGTCCAACCCTCTGCCAGAGCAGGATCACCTAGAGCAGGTCATGCAGGAACATGTCCAGGCGGGTTTTCAGTATCTCCAGAGCAGGAGACTCCACAACCCCCCAGGGGAGCCTGTTCCAGGGTCTGTCACCCTCACTGTGAAAAAGTTTTTCCTTAAGTTTATTTGGAATTTCTTATGCTCCAGTTTGCACCCATTGCCCCTTGTCATATCATTGGACATTGCTGAAAAGAGCCTGACACTCACCTTTTACATATTTATAAATGTTAATGAGGTCACTCAGTCTCCTCCTAGCTAAAAAGCCCCAGCTCCCTCATCCTTTCCTCAGCAGGGAGATGTTCCACTCCCTTAATCACCTCTGTGGCTCTGGGCTGGACTCTTTCGAGCAGTTCCCTGTCCTTCTTGACCTGAGGGGCCCAGAACTGGACACAATATTCCAGGTGAGACCTCACCAGGGCAGAGTAGAGGGGGAGGAGAACCTCTCTCAACCTACTAACCACACCATTTCTAATACACCCCAGGATGCCATTGGCCTTCCTGGCCACAAAGGCACATTGCTGGCTCATTGTCACCCTGCTGACCACCAGGACTCCAAGGTCCCTTTCCCTTGTGCTACACTCTAACAGGTCAGTCCCCAGCCTGTACTGGTACATGGGAAGCTGACTTTGACTGTTCCTGCATGCCACCATACAAGTCAAGGCAGCCTCAGGTCATCCCTGCCTTGTCCCAGCCACTGGAGAGGGAGATCTGCCTGAGCAACAATGACAGGGGGCAACTGGGGACTTTGGTGTGCTTCCTGGGCCACCCCAGGATACAGCAGCCTCCACCCTCCCTCCTGTGGGAGCTGAACCCAGCCCTTACCTGTCCCCTTTGCTGTAGTCCAAGGTGCAGCAGGTTCGAAGGGGTTCATAGTCATATTCCCCCCACCCCAGCAAGGGCATCACGGCCCAAAAGGCAGCAAACAGCCATGCAAACACCATCATGGAGACGGCTGTGCTCCACTGCAGCTTGCTCCCTGTGGGAAGAGAAAAGGGTGTCCCCATACTCAGAATGAAATGACTGGCCAAAGCTGACCAGCTCTCTGGGGCCAGAGCCAAGTGCTCCAGCCTCTGGAGCTCAGGCAGAAACAAGCAGTTGTCTCTGTTTTGTAGCCTGAAGCTGACTTGAGTCTGGAGGAATTGGCCTGCCATAAAATATGAAGGAAGCTTTTAGACTTTAGGAAACAGCAGATTGTACTTCCCTGTGGTGTGCTTTACTTGGACAAACGCCGTATTGCTGCTCAGCTTTGTGCCCTGCTGGAGATAGACCTGCTGCTACAGACATTATATTCTTGTGTTTGGAGAACATGTTTAAAGACTCAGATGAAGCAGAGAGTAGAAGCAACAGCCTGATGCAATAAATAATGCTTGAAGAAGCAGAGCTCTACTGCAGGGTGTGGGTCAGATCAGAAATATGACTCTGCATGCTGCTCACCAGCCCCTGCCTACTTTCTTCCTGCCTGACAGGAGTGCAGGGCACACGTGGATATTAAATATACCCTGTTCTAAAATTACTGCTCATCAGTGTATATGTGAATATATATACTTAACATGGCAACAGATTTTGTTCTAAAAATACTGATGATGCAATTGTTTTGCCCTTAAGATCGTTGCTTAGTCTGGAACAGGAAATGTGAAGCTCAGCATTTGTGATTTTTTTTTTTCCTAATTTTATAAGAAAAATGATCACTTGTGTCTATTGCATCCATAAAATGCCATAAGAATAGGTCAATGAACGACATGAAAGATTGGAACCTGCAGAAGACACGGGGAGTATTTTTTTCACGGAGAAGGCAGGCAGGCAGGCTTCCCTGCGGGTGCAGGACACTGTGTTAGCCTTGCTGCTTGCATGTAAAAAGGCCTGGATAATTTTGTTATCAAGGCCAACATCTGTAATCACGCTTGTGCTGAATAGCCCAAGCACCTGCTGCACCTGCAAAGAGCACAGCGACTTTTCCCACTACTTTCTAATCAAATCTCCCATTAGGGAGAAGTAACGATGCAATTTTTACTGGGGCTGGGAAGCAATTTTTTTGCCTGCCTTTAACAGCATCATCATGACAGCAGGCCAGGGAGTTTCAGGCCAGCTGTGACCTTTCTCAGAAATGTGAATGATTGGAGGTGAGATGCATCAGGTGAGGACCTGCCATGGGTCAGATGTGGCTCATTTATGGGTGGAGAGCACATGGGGGCCACAAAAGTTGGAGATTCCCATAAGGCAGCAGCTCCAGGAAGGACAGCAAATTCTATAGTAGCTATTTTGTGTTGTACTGTCCTTGTATCAAAAATCAAAGAAGGAAAATAAAGTAGGTGTGTTAGTGAAATTGCCATCTTACAGGAATGATGATTCTACCTCTGTACTTTCTCTTATGTCCCAGAGATTCTTTATGGAAAAGAATTGAGTTTGAATTGCATTAAAATTCAACTTGGAAAAATTATTTGGTGTGGGTGTTCAAAAACCAGTTATGGGAGAAGATAGATGTACACCTTGCAATTTAAATATCATGGAAAAAGTAAATAAAAACCTTTTTATTAAATATTCTATATTTCAGTATAGTAGTTACCAAAAATATCCAGTGATTATTTTAGTAATTTAAAACATTATCTTGTAATTATTACTAATAAAGAATGATTAACAATGAATAATGTGTCTTTCGCATGATTCCTACACAGAAGATATACTTCAGCTGCAGAGGCTCAAATACTGCTTTGTACTAGCATAATATGACTCTAGAATGGCATAGATGAAAATAAAGCAATAGTTTCTGATTTAGTGGACTAGAAATACTAGTCAAATTTTTAGTAACTTGTAATTATTCTTAATCTCCCAGTCCAAAGAAGCAATGTAGCCTAAGCTGTATCTTTCAGAACCACATCCTATTTAGGTACATGCTCAAACAAGCATGTTAGTTTTTACTCCTCCAAGGTTTCCATTTGTGTTCTACACAATGGTTCATGGCTTTACCACAACCCTAACGTGAAATTCAGTCAAGACAGATCTTACTACATAAGCAGTCTTTTTTTTTTTTTTTTTTTTTTTTTTGGTGTGTGTGTGTGTTTTACATATTCTAGCAGTGTTTTAAAGGCATTATCAAAAGCAGCTGCACTGAAACCTGGATCTGCATTGTGTTTCTTTTAAACCAAGCTCATGCCAAAAGTAGCTTTCTTGCTTTAGGAATAGTTTTGTAAGTGGTAATCCCTCCTGATATTTGGGAAAAAAAACCCCAAACTAAATCTTATTTATTTAGTTTTTTAAATTTATTTCTTTCTTAGTAATTGTTATGAAATAATGCCAGCTATTTTTCATTGTATCTTGTGGCAGAATTTTTGCTCTCTTTCCACCCCATCTTTTCATTTTGTGGACTATCAAAATGTCATGAAGGTCTCCAAACACAATGGGCCCTGACTGAGGTACTTCAGTGCCACTGGGTCCTAGCCACACAGCAGCACCTAATGGATCTTTGCCTGTAAGGAAAAGATCCTTGCATTGAGAAAATTTACCCTCAACTGCTGAGACAGCATTGGTGGCATACGGAGGGCAACCTGTGGGTGCCTGCACTGACAGGGGGTGGCTGATCCAACTGTGTGCATGCCAGGACTGTTGGAAAACTCATCATCTCTGGTGTTGCCCTGCTCATAAAAGTAGGAGAATCTCTTGCTCCTCTGGCTCCCACCACCACTGGGATCATTCACAGTGCCCAGTCTCTTGGTGCTATGTTGTTCCTCTGGCCCCATGTGCTACCAGCTGGGGTGTGTGCAGGCAACAAAAAAGTTGTGAGGCCTCCTGCTGAAATGGCTTTCAAATACTTTCTATCAAGAGTGGATTTCATGAAGTTTCCTATGTTTAGTTTTTTAACAGGAATAGAGCAGCCCGTAGGATACTCTGGGGGAAAACATTCTGTGCTTTTGGTTGGCAGTGCCCTGCCTCGATTCCTCCTCTGCCTGGCACAGCCATAGGGAGCATAGAGAGACAGCACTTCTCAATTTCTATTAGCTTTCTTTTTTTTTTTTTTTGTTATTTTCTTAATTTTCTGCTTTAATGTTTGTGCCTTACTTTTCCATGGGTGTCAGTTAACACCATTTTCTTATTGGATGTAGAATAAAAGGACTGTGATAAGAGCAGTCTGGCACCAGGCATGTCTCGACAGCCTGCGTTTGGAAACATCATCTCCGAGGCTGAGTTCATACATTCTCTCTCCTCACACTTAAGGAGTCCTGTTTTGCACACTAGAAAAGGAGATAATCAGAACAAAATTAATTTTTTTCCTTTTGATTTGGCCTTTTGCAAAATGAGATTAATTGTGAAATTGTCCTGGTGAAATCAGCTCCCTGTTGACCCTCCAGAAAACATTTAATGATGCATCAGAAATAGCAAAAGTGTAAGAACATAAAATTAAACAAGCTTAATATTATTTTAGTTTTACCCGGAAAAAAATGCTTTCAGTACAAGAACAAAGAATTGTGCTCAGTTCACATGGCAAAAATGCCATCCTCTAAGAGAGCTGACACCAAGAGAGGAAGCTGAGAGCAAGTCTAGAGCAGTTCAGTTTTTGTGCAGAGCAAGCCATTGCTTTACATTAAATGCTATTTCTTTTCTGATTAAAATTTAATGTAATAGCCGTGTAGGTCCTAAATCAGTTAAATGTGTATGGAGTTCAGCATATGCTTAAAGATATAATTTCTAACTAGAGCTTAGTGCTGACAATTTGGTCCTAGTAAGTCTAATCACTCTTGTGCTCTGGCTTTCTCTCCTTGAAAAGCAAGACAGAAGCTTCTCTTTTCCATAGAGTGAAAAATTAATACAGGGGATTTTAAATGGCTTCTGTAATTACTTGGAAAGAGAAAGAGGTCACTCTTAGGAACAACCCCCCACCGTTGTTTCAAGATTACTAAAATTGTGATGTCAAAAGCTTAAATTTTAGGAAGTGGTAGGTAGAGTACTGAACCTTAATGGTTTTGATTATGCTGGCCATTTTTTAGTCCCATAATCATAAACTATTTCTCCATCTTTAGCCTATCAGGACTTTTATGAATTTAGATTTTTTTTTGTAGATTTATAAATTGGTCAAACATCTGACTTGTATTTTCTGCTCTTTCTATGCATCTCTGACACAGTGGCTACCTTTCAGCTAGATTTCAGGCTGGTGTTCAAGAGGAATTTCTCAAACAAAAGGACATCAGGATTATCTAGGATGGAGAGAAAAAATAGTCCCTTTTCCTCATTCTTGCAGATGGTTAAATAATAGCTGATATATTCCAGAACAACTTGGCTTTTACCAGTCTCGAAGGCATGCATCATTTGATATTTGCAAAGTTTGCCAAAGACAAAATCTGAAAATCTTAGAAATGAAAATATGTATCAGTCATAAGTAAAATAGGTGTTGGTATCTGTAGGGTGAAAAGCACCAGCTCACGAGTACTTGGTGGTTTGTTTTTTTTTTTTGTAGGAATAAAAAAGCTGGGCTGAGGAATAGCTTCTTTTGTGCATATAATTAGAAAAAGCTTTTTAAAATAACCTAATAAAAAGGTGTTCTGTTTTTTTTTTTCTCCAATAATTTTTTGCTGTGGTTCCCCATGATCATAGGGCTGTCTTGGAGATTACATCCTGCCTCAGTGAAAAGGCAAGATACCTGTATAAAGATTGGTGTTTTGTCAGGGAAAACTGATGCAAGTGCAAGACTAGATGATGAAAGCGTGGTGGGGTGGCTGTAGTGTGAGAGGAGGTAAGGACTTGCTCCTAATTTCCTGCTGTGAAATCCTTGCTGATTTTGTTAGTCTTCTTTCATAAAATTGAGAAAAATACTGACATAAATCACTTCAGATTTTCCATTTCCCCCTAATTTTTAAATGCAAGTGTAAAATCTTCTCTATTTTTTTCTTTCCTTTTAAAACTGTAACTGTATGCTGTGGTTATGAAATGAAAAATAATGACCATGTTAGTTCTCCTCTCCGCAAACTGCTGATGGTAGCGTGCTATCCTCTCACCAAAATGAACTGTGCATTAGATCAAAATGCCTTCAGCAAATATGTTTCCAAGGTAGATGGCTGTCTGCTTTCAGGTTGCTGACCCCTTGGGCTAACCACCAGCTGCCCTCTGCCTGCCTGATCCCAGCTCTAGTGAGACCTCCCAGGCTGCTGCTTCCTTCCTCCCTTGCTATGTTAAGAATGTTTTCCTCATTTGAATGGCCACAGAGGCAGAACTATCAACGTCTACCTCCATATAAAATGTCATCATCTGTTCTGAATGCTTGGCTATTGATAAGAAGCTTTCTCAGAGTTTGCCCTTTCCTCCATTGTCAAGCACTAACATAAAACTGCTTCTGTTTTCTCCTTTTTCCTGCTAACGTTCAAATCTGGAAATACAATAATCTGTTGTTTTATCTTGCTAGTGATTGACATTCAAATCCTTCAGACTCTTCTGCCTTTTCTCCTCTTATTGCATATGTTTAGACTATAGATTTCTGCGGTTCTCTCCACCTTGCTGTGAAAATAGCATCTCAGAGGCCCCAAAGCCACATTTAGAGGCTGAAAAGAGACTGCCTAACATGGTTGCCTGGGAGGAAGAAAGCAAGAGAGGGCAGAGTAAAATGGCTTGAAACTCTAGCTTCTCTGTCATGTGTTGTGGTCATACCTTTTTCTTCCATATGCCAATCAATATCAGCCTGTTTTCTGATCTAGTTATCGATACACTTTAAAAACTAGCACTTTGTTACAGGATTGTACCAATTTCCAGATTTAAAAACTTGGTTAATTTCAGGATGTTGGTGAATATATTTGTGTTATTAGCATCCAGAATGGCTGGAAAGTCCCATTTTTTTCTCATTCTCATTATTAGTAATCTCTCACATTCCTGTAAGCTCTGTCTTCCTTGGAAATATGGATAGTGGATAATCAAATGTCAAGCCAAGGAATGCCACAGCAAAGGTTTTCTTGGGAAAATGTTAGGACATAACAGAAACATTGGGGACTATGTAACTGAGTCTGGAAGGACTACTAGTTCCTGGGGAATGAAGATAAAAGGTTGATAGCTTTGGGTTTTAGGCAAAGGCATTTTGTACCTTCTGTACAGGCATGCAACTCGCAGCAGTGTCAACAGGAGTTTAATGTATGGATTGAGAACACAATATAGCCTGTAGGCTTGGTATATCAGATCTGTGAAATATAACTTAATCTTCCCCACAATCAGCATGTGAAGGATGAAACTAGAAGTGGCTGGTTTTACTGGAATAGCCACACAGCATGAGCTTTTAATACCTTCTGGGGTTTTGTTTTTGTTTTGTTGCTCAAAACGTTCAGTAACAGCAGCAATGTTTGGCCATCAGTAAGTAGCAATTTGAGCAAAGTAAAGAAACTTGTGCCCTTAGGATGTTGCTGCCTGTGCTCTTAAAATTATGCTGTTGACTGGAGGAGTGCACGACACAAAAGCAGGAAATTTAGTTGTTGCAGAGAGTAAAATGTCTTTCCAAAGACATGATTATTTTCAGACTCTCTCTCGCATAAAATACAGATGCTACTCTTCTTGCTCCAAACACATTTCAGTGTCCAAAAGGTGTTAGTACGGATTTAACGTACGGCCGGCATTATTTGGGTCCTTTGTCTGGACATGAAAAAAACCCCCAACATTTCTTTGCCTGAGCTGAATTCTTGACAAAAGTTGCACAACAAAAAGTTGGCAAACTTTCACCCTCGGTGGGATCATCAGATTGAACAAGCTCGTTGTGTGCTCTGGGTGTGTTTTACCACTTGCTGCTTTTAATCATATGGAGGCCATGCCTGAAAGGCTGTGTGGATGCTAACAGCAGAGGGGATTGAGACACTGCAGCTCAGCAGTTTCTTCCTCAGCTGACTTACATGTGCATTTAGAAAATATTTTGCGATCTGAGCAACCTGCGCTTTAGCACAAGAAAAGGAGGAGGGCTGCATTTGCCTATCAACATTTCCAAAGGGACACAATTCTGGGGGGAACAGTATGGTCGTGTGAGGTGCTCTGGACTCCTCACTCCTCTGGAAAGATCCTGTCTTTAGCAGGAAACATGAAAACTGCAGATCTGCAGGGGAGGACCTCATTCCTCCCAAGTGGCAGAGCTCCCACGTTGAATGCCAAAATGGCCAAATAGTGCAGATTAGGGCACTGCTGGCATTATGGAATGCTGGGATGTCCTTTCAGAGTAAGTTTGTAATTCACATCATGTCCCTTTCCCTTTTCCTAATGAGTGCCATGAGATTGTATACCCTATCTTTATCCCTCAGTCCTTTCCCAATACCTTTTGAAAACATATAGAAGTAAACTGGGGAGGGAGGTGGGGATAGAGCGTAAGTTGCTGCATTTACTATGCAAGCTGGTGTCTATGGAGAAGTGAAGCACAGTGAAAGCACTCCTAAAGCAGTCAGCACAAGTCTATCTGAGTCAAAAGTGAACATCGTCCCTCTGCACCATATTCACCGGTTCCAGTGCTCGCAAGGCTGCTAGTTTGTTTTACAGCAGATGATAACACCCCTCACTGTGCTTCCCAACTTCTGTGCTCCCCATCCTCACTGGCAGCTGGTGTCCCAGCACTGGGACATCTAGCAGTTTCTGCAGGTGCCAAGTCCAGCTCAGCACCCCAATTCAACAGAAATTTCCACTGATGTTACATGAACACACAAATCTGGTACAGGGTTTGGGAGGATATTGTGTCATGAAAGACAAAGCATATCTATCTCTATAAATCCATATATTTAACAATCTTGTCTATCTCCATTTCTCACTTAAATAAAAAATATGCTTTCATAAGTCCACCAAAACAAGGGGCAAATTTATTTTCCTGGGTTGATCTCCTGGTCTAATAATAGATTTCCATTAAATCCAGCTAAGATGTCAGAGCTAGTTAAAAACTAAATTTCAAGAAAAAAAAAAATGGCCTTTACTAAGAGAAGAAAAACAACATACTTCTCTTATCAGTACTCCAAAATAGCTCTGCCAGTTTTATTGAAACTTGAAGATAATTTGTTCCCTGCTTGGGAACAAATGTACTGAGTGCCAGTCTTCGTAAGGGGGCCTGAAATGTCGCAAAAACCCTACGAATGGCTCTTGTACCCCAAAGTGCCTGTGTGTCGCATGATGGTGCTGCTGAGCTCTGTCTTCCTGATCCTACCTCTGCAGAGGTACTTTGCTGTGGGCTCTGTTCCAGCTGCTGTCTCTGCAGAGGCAGCTCACTAGCTACACCAAATTTATCTGTAATTAGTAAACTCTGCGTGGGCATGAAGATCTGTTTGATACACAGCAGGGTGTTGGATAGAAGCCCAATGTGCATAGATGTTTCTTCAGTACGAGGAGTTGGATTTTGTTTGGGACACTAAAGATTACTTATGGAGAAAGTGAAAACATGACCCACGCGACTTGGATGTGATCTAGAAGAGGAAAGATCTTCTGAAGGTCGTTGGTTAGTGCCCCCTTGGAGAGATTGTTTATATTTGCTCTATCTCTAGTGTGTAAGATAAATAAACTTACATATAAGATACACAGTTAATAAATACGTGCTTGCACTGGTTCTCCAAAATCTAAGCAAGCTGCCTTGCATCAGGATCTGGGTAAGGTTGCTAGGTCAATTGTAGCTCTTACTTGTACAGTAGTGATGATACCGGTCCCAGGCAACAGCAGCGCAGGAGCTAATGCTGGCTAGTGCTGTCAAGAAGCCCTGGAATCCATGAATTTGGCAGCCGTCAGAGCCGTAGGGCCAGTATCTGTTAACAAACAAGCAATATGTTAAGAAAAATGAGAGAAAAAGGTAAAGACTTAATGGAGAGGGTAAAGTGATAACCTCTGCCTGTGCTTTCCAAGTCTGAGAAATACTGTAGAAGATGTTACTGTGGTTGCCTTCAGGTATTTGCTAGCATTTCTCTTGCTGTGGTGTCTGATATAGTACAACAGCATTTTTTTTTTTTTACTCTTAATATGGAGAAGAAAATACAATTGTGCATTTAGGTATTGGAAAGTTGTTTTTTAATTTGAAATCTACATTTCATCCATTTACCCAGATCTTCAAAATTTGCACCCGCTAGGAGCAGCCAATTTGTCAAAATGTGAAAGTATCAAATGAGTAATAACCTTCTGGAAGGTCAGCATTCACCACGCAACAGGGTACAAAAGCTCACAACAAATAAACCCACTCCTGATAACAAGCTCGAGGCCTCCAAATGTCTTTGCAAACATAGAATGAAAAGAACCATGAGAAAGTCTTATGTAGCAGACATCTGCTGACACATGCCTTCTCCTGATCACCCATGGCAAAGAGCTCAGGCTTTCTTTTCTTTCCGTGTCCACCTAACATGATGCTTATGCTCATGAAACATAAGAGGCTGTGAGGTGGAAATCTTCAGCCATCTCCTTTCTCATGTATTTACAGAACACAGGGTATAATTCATTAGGAGACTACCCTTTGAACAGGAGATAGCTAACTGCTTGGGAGGCTGGGAAACTTCTGCTCTGATTTAAAAGAAAAGGCCCTGCTTTTGTTAAAATTAAGCTCATTTTGATGTATTGACATTACTGAGCTGGATCTGAGAAGCTAAAGGTATTTTTATTTACTTTGGTGAGACATAAGTGTCTGAAAACAGAGTGACCTATAGAGAAGATAAAATAGGGTTGAATAAGGCCCCCTTAGAGCTTGTTAATTTGCAAAATTGTTTTTGTATCCATTAAAAGAGAATAAAATGGTCACATTCTAGCTTGAGAGGTGTTTCTGTTCTCTATTAAAGGTATTTCCAGGGTTTAAAAATATGCTACTTAGGTGGAGTTATTCATCAGCTGTTGTGCAGGGTGGTGTGGGATGGTGTTTGATTTTCTTAAGTATGGTTTGCTTATGGTTTGTTTGTTGTAATTATTCACTGAAATGCATGATATTGTTTCTGGTTAAATGATTGACATGTGTGAAACAGTGGAAAATCTAATGTGTCGTAACGGATGTGAACTGCCTGCTAACAGATTTGTAGTTTCCTCTTCCACCAACTTCTCAAGTAAGTGCTTTAAGGGAAAGGTTTATAAAAAAACCCAAACCAGTAACGAAACCAAAAAGTCTTGCAGATAAATTTGGGGTTAATCTAGAGGTTTAGCCAAATGAAAATGTACTACTATTTCAATATTCAAGTAGCTTCTACTGTAACCGCTGGTAAAGCTGTCTCGTTCAATGTCTTCTTTAACCAGTTTTATAATCTGTCAGTGATTATATGCAGTAAAGTCTGCTTTTTTACTTGCCTGGTAGAACTATACAGAGTTTAATTTTGCTGTTTCAGATTGAGAGAATGAGAAGGTTGGTTAGGTGGTATGCTAGAAAGAGAGTAATTTAATGAATTTAACCTCTTAGAACTTAAGCTGTTAAATTTCATGTGGTTCTTCCAAGCACCTTTAAAAAAGAGAACATATACCTCAGGAAGCTGGAAAAGGCAGCAATGAATGCGTTGATGCAGATCCCGCAGTCGGCCAGTGCAATGCTGAGAACCAGCAGATTGCTGGGTGTTCGGAGTTCTTTGATTTTTCGGAAAGAAATAATTGTCAAGCCATTCAGACAGAAACCAAGCAGGGCTGAAATACAGAATTGTTTATTGTGAATCAACTGGAAATGGAAAATAACTACAATGATACTGCTGTTTTTTTTAATGAGAGAACAGTAATCACTGTGGAAACATGCACAAGGAACAAATACATCTGTAGTGGTCACAGTCTGCCCCAAGTTACAAAGACTTTCAGGAATGAAGTCACAGGTGACAGCTGAAGCCAATGCTTCAAACTGTATCGGTCATGTGAAGCAGAAATAGTTTAATCTTATTTGTAATTCTGCCTTTTGTTTTAATGGAGAAACCTGGTTCCCAGGCTCCATTGAGGGACACGTGGGTCAGAGCAAGGGAGATGCAGAGGCAGAAGTTTCAGAGGGGCTGACAGCTATCATGTGCTGCTGATGCACACATCACCAGGCCTGTCTTTAGTAGAGTAATGGGCTGATTTTAACATCAATTGTAACATTCTTTTGTGTTTAAGTACAGAAATCCCTGAGCTGTGTTTCAGTCAGCCTGCTTCCCTTTGGGCTTGTGTCTAAGGTGAACCTAGACAGTGCTTGAACCACACCAGCTCAATCTTATTACTGCCCTTCGTCAATAGACTATACATGGAAAGGAATAATCTAATTATAAAAAGCAGTCACTGATAGATTTAAAAAACCAAGTTAATGTTAGTCCTTAGTGAGGAGCATCCGAGCAATCCCAGCTATTCACCCAGCACAGAGCTATGCCACCCATTCTTCACTGGTTTAAACTCAAGCTTTATCCTCTAAAGTCCTTTTCAAGATGACCCGAATTATTTTAGCTCTGACCCAACATCTCATCTCTAAGTCTCAGTTAGGTGAGAGGCAGTGTGGTTTTTTGGTTTTTTTTTGTGATCTTGGAAAGAGGAATGATGTAGTGCAGAAAAAATCCATAACCATTAATTCTGTAAAGCAGTGTAATTACTTATGCTTATTGTCTTAATTCTGCAGTTACATAAGATGGATGATTTTGTCCAGTCAGAAATCCTGCTCCCACCTTAATTGCATTAATGGCTGATGGCATAACCACAGTAACAGCTGATGTGCGTCTTTCATTATACAACATATAACAAAATATTTCCAGAAGTATTTGGAGCCATTTGAGATCTGCTAATCTCCTCCCTGCCAGCTTACCTACTACCCACAAGGTAAAACTGCTGCCAACTCTCCCAAATGCAGCAAAGCCTTTAGGAAAGGTATGTTTTGACCATATATAGAGCAGAGGTGAAAAGTTTTTGCTATATTAACTTTTTTTAATCTGTCTCCTGGTTTTGGAAGCTTCACCCCACTCAGCTTTCTTGAAGATCAGCATGAGTGTACAGAGAGAGAACTTGCTAAATAAAAAAGGAAAAAGCTCTGAGTTTTTATTTTTAGAACAATAAATGTGTCCAGTTAATAAAGTGAATGCAAGTTTTCCTCTTCCCAAGAACTTTTTTACAAACTCCACTTAGAAGCTGCAGCAAAAAAAAAGAAGGTCTTCATTGCCTTTCTTTCAGAGTCTTTAAGAAAGTGAATTAATCCTGAATTGTTTAGTTTGATCTTCAAAGTCACATGACAAAGATCAAACTTTGTTGCCGTTCCACTGGGCACATTCTGCCTAGAAGCCTATACCAAATACTGGGTTATAGTAAAACATAAGTGTGTTAGATCACATCTAGTTTTAAGTGCAGGTTACCAGCAAGTATTTTGCTTGGACTTCAACACCTGCAGGTCCCTGTCAGTCTGCAGCCCCTGGGCAGAGGTGGGTGGGCAGGTGAAGGTTGGTAGGGCCGTGGTTCCACAACCAGCTATTCCCCAGCAAGACCCCAGCTGTCAGGATCTGCCAGCACCCAGTGGTGTCTCTGTCCTCCTGCCGCTTCTCCTCCCTCAGTAACAAAGGGCAAAATCATGCCAGGACCTGTCAGGCACTGCAGATGGCTTAATGGCTGTTGGCCAGGATAAGCCCTCAACTCTCTGTTTAGGCAGCAGCTCGCCCATGGGCCAGAGGTCAAAGTTTTTTCTTCTCTCCCTGTTTCCAGAACAGCTCTTCCTTCTTTCTTTCCTTTGTAGGCAGATACAATGCTGAATTTCAGCTGAGCACACCTGCAGGGAGGGGGTGAGCATCCTCCTTTCTCCCATGCACCACATTCATGGGGCAAGCTGATCAGCATTTGACCTGTTACGATGGTGCTTATGACTTCTCCTCCTCCAATGCTGGGCCCCACAATCCCTGCATCCCCAGCTAGGCAGCACTATGCAAGGATGGGGTCCCAGGTCCCGACTGAGATGTAGCTCAGAAGAGATGTCAGTTGACGCCAAAATAATCCTAGCTACATGCCTGTCCTTTGCTAGCTTCCAGGTAGATAGAAATTCACAGTGTTGTTGAAGTCTCTCAACAAAGTGACACATGCCTTAGGAAAAACCCACTTTGGCTAAATTAAACGAATAAGGTCTCCTACCTCAGATTTTGCTTTTTAACACTGTGGGAGCTTTTGAATCTCATTCAAGTACGTTTCTGTTTGTTACTTTTACCCAGCAGCCACTAACTCCAGTGCTACAGATGCAGTTGGGATGCGTGCTGACAGTGAACAAGCTCCTTTGGACCTATCATGTTTGATTATAAGATGGTCTTCACAGCCCACAAAACAAGCAGCCCAATTTTATCAAGACATTATCAGTCATTTCAGCATCCTTCCCCCAAGGAAGATAAAATTACCTTTAAAAGTCAACAACAAAATTTTACATCCTAAACTCTTGATAAGAAAGCTAAGTAGCAAGTACTTCCCGGCCATAGGGCAACTCTGTAGACAGAGCAAATCCTTACTGCAAACAGCTTGCAGCTCACTCTGATTCACTCACCAGAAGTACCGGTGATGTAGCCATAGTAAGTGTAAGAGGTTTGGGTCAGTGTACCACAATGTTTGGTACAGTGTACCACTGTTTGCTTCAGTTTTCATTCCCTCTCTCAGCAGGAATAACAGGGGCAAAAATCTTACTGCTGCTGAGGTCCCGCACTGAGCTTACCTTCTACCAGCAGGGCTGTGCCGATCACAAACACCTCTAATTCAGTGAAGCCTTCAGGTAATGGGTATGCAGTGACCATACTTGTGATAAAAATGCCAACAGATTTAACCTCTGCCCTCTGTTATAGCTGTAGGGCTGCCTTTTCTCCCAATCGCCCTTCTTCCACTAGCCCGAGGCTTCTTAAAGGAGCAGTTCACGTGCAGACACATGCTCGTTATTATATAAAAGCTTTGGGGCTTTTACTCCCACCACTACAATCCCTGAAAGAATGTTATTAATGATGGGACTAGCTTCAGCCCACACTCCTCCTTCCCCTGCAAATCGTATTTCAGACACCAGCAAAATGAAAGCATTCATTGCAATTACAACAAGTTCTTTGTAGAGACAAGATTAAGAAGCCTGTCCAGTTAATTCTGCAACACTGGAAAAGAATTAAAGGTTGTGGAATGAAGGAAACATGTAATATATAATTGGGGAGTGACCTGAAAAACAAAGGGGCCCTCACTGAGTTTGTAATTAGGGGAAAAGTATGAACCAAAACTTTCTGCAGCATATAGGTCTTCCCCACACCTCCTTTTTAGAAACTGGCCAGTGTATTTTTCTGGCAATGACCATTTGGTGCATTAACATATCTTCTCTTCAAAACTGAGACTGAAGGTGCTCCAGATCCTTACCTACCAGCTGACTTCCCACCACGAGCAAACCACATGATGGATCCAAGATGTGCATGACCCCTCGTCATTTCCCAGCAGGGTCAACTGTTCTCATTTCTTGTGCTACTGATCAAAAAATTAACTAAGTCTTTGGGAATTTGAATGCCTGGATCCTGCAGAATGGAAGACAGAAGCTGAATTTCAGAGTCCAAGTGAAACAAATGTTACTTTTTAGCTACACAGCTATTGTTTATGTAACTTTCAATGCCTGTCCATTAGAAGTGAGCAACTTGGCCATACTTCTCAATTTTTATTCTACATTTAGAGTAGAAATAGCTGTGATAACTACTAGAGTTGTTTTCTTTTAATGGTACTTTATGTCACCCTTTTTTACTGCATTTGTTTCCTTTTTCTTCACTTCTCATTCCTTACTACTTCTTCACAGACCTACTCATTGCCCTAACAACAAGATGCTACTGGGATGATGACTGATACTTTGACAAATAACTCTCTTCATCCTCATAATCTTGCTGCAAAATCAGAGCAAAAAGGGACCTGAAGCACAAGAGATACTGACTTCCTTCAGCCAAGGCCCCAAACTGTGCTGACCTGGATTTTGGTCAATAGACATGTCAGGCAGAGTGGATTTGTTCCAGATGTGGCCAGAGTTTGTTCATGGTTCTTCTGAGTGCAGTGAAGGTGCATTGACAGTTAGAGGTCTTGGTTGAAAAGAATGGTGGATTTTTTTCAGTTTTCCTGAAATCTGGGCTTGCAAGCTGTGATGCCCAGAAGAACTGATGGGAGCTTCAAGGCTATTGTGAAACCATCTTGCTGTATTTTGTGATCTCTGGCATTCAATTTACAGGTGGTTTTGATGTAGGTAATTGCCTTGATGGATATGCTCTTGGATTTTGAAGTAGGATTCAGTAGGGCATGATATTTATTAAGCTATTCAGATGTGTGGTTTAAGCAGAGCAAAATTACATTGCACCACATAAATCCATCGTTACATTTGTCTTTCACTCACCTACATGTCTTGATGACAAAGAAGGTGACAGCCCTGCCTCCTAGCAGCGTAAATGACTGATCTAAGCCTGTGTTCTTAATACTGATCCATTGTGTGTTCTTGCAAAAAATTAGTGCTAGATCTTGTAAATGTACTATAAATCTTTTTAGTGTGATAGTGTTGAAAATAGATGGCTCGTTGTAATTCGCGTCAACATAAATCTGCACAGCTCTCTGCTAGACCAGGGATAAAGGACAAGGATATTGTGTGAACTGCCCTCATGTGGGCTGTCAGGTGCTTTTGGTTACCTGCCACTGTACGTCACCCTCACTCCCAAGCAAACTTCTGCTAGTATTTTTATTAAAGTCTGTGGTGCAGACTTTTCTCATCCCAAAACTACACTTTCTGCTAAAGTAGGCAACTACCCCAGCCCCTTTGGATTTAGCAGATCTTTGTTAGAATGAATATTGTGAACTTGCTGGCAGCTCTTCTGCAAGTATCTCACAAATTCCTGTGGCTAAACCTTATTTTCTTTATTAATGATGAGTCTACTAACACAAGTCAGTCACAAGCAAGATGTCCAGTGATGGTTCAACACGTGTCTCAAGTGCAATTGGTATCAATAGAAACTTTATGCATCAGGCTCTCAATATCTATTTTTGATGCTGTGTTAAGTTGACTTCCTAATACTTCATTGGGCCACTATGGGATGATGTAGTCCAATATGGCTGCTAGATTCAGCTAACTATGAAGGGTTTCCTTCAAGCAGAGAAGAGGTGTAAATAGGGAATAAATTTGTGAGTCTGATAGGTTCTACTAATGATAGTTCTTCCATTTGGTAAAACAAAGCTGCATTCATTTCTTTTCCATCCTTTCTATGGAAGACAAACTCACATCATGTATTCCCGTTAAGTCAGTGAAAACACGCAAAGGATAACAGGTTTGCTGAAGTCATTTATTAACTCTTCAATTTATGACGGTTTTAGTGATTCCTTTCTACTTTATGCACTCTTTCAATAGCTACTTGCTGTTTCCAAATTGAGAGGAAAAGGTCTTTCACTCAACCAGATGTTATCTTGCAACTTCATGTTTTGAATTCCTCTCTGCATCAATAAAACATCCATATCATTTTACCCTCTCACTTAAAAATACTTCACTGGTTACTCATTTGTTTGCAAGGAACACGAGAAGAAAGATCTGATAGATTCTTGCCAGATGTCCCTGTGGGTTTCATAAGCCTGCATGGATTTGGTGGGAGCATATTAATCTTTGTAAAATATGCATTGGTACAAGCACAACAAAAAAGGTGCAGTGCAAAGATAGCAGAGTGCTCATGCACTCTGAATTTTCTCCAAGCAATCAATGCAGATTACTGACATACTTTTTTATATTCACAGCAAGAACTTTGCTAAATCGATGTATTATTATTCCTCTGCCTTCCTAATCCTTTCTTCTGATTCAGGTTTAGCCAAATTGTCTTTGACTTTTTATATTAGAAAACACCTTTAAATGACAAACTACAGCTTTTCAGCAGAAGCGGGCTGGGAAGACAGCCACACAGGATTTCTGATTGAAATCAGTGGTAATCTTGGTCCCCGTGAGAAATGCTTCTCATCAAGGAAAGGAAAGCAGAATGTGTACTGTCTGGAGACCTTCCAGTTGCAGGTGTGTAAATTTGTTTCTATTTGGAAGCAGTGATGAGGAATACACCCCAGACTGTAGATAGGCACCTGATGTGGGCCATGGGAGGGACAATGCAGTGGACAAGCCCAGAGAGCAGAACGTGGATAGCTGTCAGCACTTCGGACAACCCTGTGGCCATGTAATAACTCTTCTCAACAGTCTAGCAGTCTAACATGCTTCTCATTCTCTGCAGCTGCCTCCAGAGCTGTTTGGAGGAAAGTAATGCTGAAGGCCTGGAGATGGCCAGAGAGGCTTGGGGGATGCAGGACCCAGTGGCTGTGCTTTTGGGGAGCGAGTGTGGCAGCCTGTGTCTGGTGGGGAGGACACAAGGGGCTCTGGAGTGAGGTTTGTGCTCTCTGTGGACAGAATGGGGGCTGGGGGTGGGAGGTGCTGCCTGTGCAGAGGAAGCTGGAGAAAGGGGCTTGCTTGCAAGTGCAGAGAGCCAAGAGCAGGGCTAATATGCAGAGAAAGCTCTTCAGCCATGCTGAGCCAAAGTAAAGGAGCTGTAAATTCAGTGGAAAGAAAGAAAGTAGGAGGAACATTTTCAGATTCAGAGCCAGAGCAGTGCTATGTGAAAATAGGACAAAAAAAGGATGAGAATCATAGAATTGTCAGGGTTGGAAGGGACTTTAAAGATCATCTGGTTCCAAACCCCCTGCAAGGGGCAGGGGCACCTCCCACTACCTCAGGTTGCTCAGTGCCCCATCCAGCTTGGCCTTAAAAACTTCCAGGGATGGGGCTGCCACCACCTCTCTGGGCAACCTGTTCTAGTGTCTCACCACCCTCATGGTGAAGAACTTCTTCCTAATGTCTAATCTGAATCTACCCACCTCTAGTTTTGATCCA
>JAAGNO010029379.1:29397-64556 GCA_033439905.1 Ceryle rudis
AAAGGAGGTTGTAGAGAGGTGGGGGTTGGCCTCTTCTCCTTAGTAACTACTGACAGAACCAGAGGAAATGGTCTGAAATTGCATCAGGGGAGGTTTAGACTGGGTATTAGGAAGAAATTCTTTACAGAGAGAGTGGTGAGGCACTGGAACAGCGTGCCCAGGGAGGTGGTTGAGTCACCACTCTGGAGGTATTTAAGAAATGGGTAGACCTGGTGCTTCAGGACATGCTCTAGGGGCAGGCGTGTAGGGGCTTATTTTGTGTATTTTGTGTTTTTGAAGTCATGTTCGATCAGGGTATTTAGGCGTTTGGAGTTTTTTTAGGTGTTTTTTTTGTTATGGGTATGGTTGGACTCGGTGATCTAGGAGGTCCTTTCCAGCCATGAATATCCTGTGATTCTGTGACTCAAAATGAAATTTAGACACCTGTAAATAATACGTTTTTCTTCCAGTTAGCCTGCTAATTTAGCTCATGTATATATGCACATTATAATGAAATGTGCTATCTCTCTCTGCTGAATAGCAGATATACCTAAAACTGTTTATTTTGTTTGCCTTGCAGGGTTGAGGCTTTCCCACAGCATACAGAATAATAACTCTTGCAGGAATTACAGTTCAAAGACCAGTATCCAGTTCTCAAAAGAAACTGCTTTCAATGGGGCTTTAGTTATATTAAGAGAGGTTTTGCACACAAGCTCTCCTGTTTACTATTAGGCTTGTAAATAAGCCACGGGACTCCCTCCGAACCATTCTTCAATGAGTCTGTGCTACTGATCATGTTTCTAAATTAACTTCTAGGCCTCATTTGACAAAAGCACCTATTTTTTCCCATCACTGTGATATTGCTTGTTTTAGTATTCTTCTACCACTGCCTCTCTGTAGGGATTTCCCCAAACTTTCTGCTGATATTTCTCTCACATTGTTTAAGCCTGAATTCTGCAGAGCTTTCCTATACTTCAGTATAAGATCTGTGTTTACATTGAGAGGGATTCATCACACCTAAAGTTGTCCATAGAGACCCAAATGTGCTGGTTACCCAGCCTATAACAGAGGGAATGGGCAGCTCCCAAGCATCACCTGTCTTAGGGCAGGACAAGTTGTGCTCTGGAGATACCTTTTCCTTTTCACTGACTGTTGAGAGAGACCAAAGACTACTTCAGATTGTTGCCTACCTTTCAGGTGGCTATATTAAGGAGCACTCCAATCATTTGTACCAGAACATAGAAGATTTGGGGCTTTCCACTTCTCTTGCATCTTAAGGTTAGCTACTGTCATTGCTTACTCCTCTCTTCTTTAGGCTTATTTCTTCTCCTGGAGGCTCTTATGGAACCCTGACCAAACGTACATTGTTTGCAGTACGTTTCAAGGCCTCTTGTATTATCCAAGTGCACTTTTTAGGCACAATCAACAGAATTATTTATAAAGCACATCTGTGAATTAGCCAAGGCTTTCCCCAACATTTCTGTAAAATAGATGTTACCGGTTTTTTAAAGATTGCCTAATTGGTTTAGCTTCTGTTATCCAATCCTTTGAGCTCAGTGTAATAAGCAAATTCTTCAAGCTGAGTTGCCTTTTATAATAGAGTGAAACAAGACTTGTAAAAACTACATTATATTATCTCACAGACCAAAATTAATCATGATGAAGGCAAAGCCTTCAGTTGTGCTTTTGTTGTCATCTCTAATGTGAGAATGTTGCTGAATTGTTTGTTTTGTAGCTAGCTAATGAAGGAGGAGAGGAGTTTTCATAACATGCCATTTTAAAATCATACTTCTAGGCTCTCTTATTCAGCTTTCACTTACTTTAGTCCTGATAATTTTTTTCTTTTTGCAGGAAAAAATGCAGTCAGTTCTCAAATAGAATCTTTGGCAGGCTTAATCTCACCATAAAGTGGAAGTCTTGATTAGGAAATCGATTTTCAGACAGACAAAATATATGAACTGTATGTTACATAGGCATCTTACAGGTAATCTACCGAGTTACAATAAGAGAGAATGCCCAGGAATTGAATTGTTTTGTTTATGTTCCTCAAGCAAAATTAACTAACCTGGCAAACACTTTACATGAGACACCGAGGCAAATATAAATGGTAATTCTAAAACTTTAATGGATGCACTTACTTAATAAAGTAAAAATGCCTAGAACTGTTGGGGTTGAAATGCAGGCACTGAGAAGTAAATTGTCAAGAAAATGAGAAGCTTGGTAATTTTTTCCAATATATTGGTAACAAAGCTTAATGTTCATTATGATAGATGAGTAAATTCTCCCCAGATGACAGGACATCCTGAACACCTTGCACACCACTTCTGTGGGAACTCCTTAGGGAAAACCCTCACCAAAACTTCATCTCGTTATACATTTCTTGTGGTCTGCAGCACAAGTGCTACCTGTTGCCCTCAGAGCATCAGCTTTCCCCATGTTTATTCTGGTCTGAGTGGGACTGTAGGACTGCTTTGCCCTAGCAAAAATCCTCTGAAGTACATTGAGTCTCTCGGAGGACAGGTCTTCATGAGTTTAATATTATGGTGTCTACAGGCAGATGGGACAGGAAGGTGAGCGTTTAGAGGAAACTCCTGATCATTATAGGCTTCCCTCATCTTCCCACATTTCTTTCTCACTCTTACCTTGGTACAGCTAGGTCATCAAAATAAGACCAGTTATATATCTTCAAGGGTTGAACAGATGAAGGATGGGCCGTAAAGCGAATCAGAAGGACCAAAACATGTCACTTTTCCTTTTTCCACTTTTGTGGGTCAGTAGGACCATTGTGGGGGTGAGGGGCTACCTGAGGCATGCCCTCATTTTCTGCTAGTACCTCCCAAAACTCCCCCTCTCTTATTTCACAAATAATCGTATTTGAAAAAAAAAAAATAAAAAAATCTAATGAAGCATTTAGTTCAAGAGTAGTAAGAATAAATTACATTTGTGTAATAAATTACACAGGTAGTGTAATTCTCCTATTATGACCCTATCACCTGCGTATATATACATACATACATTGCATCACTGAAGATAATAGATTGAGAGGAGCTTATTGCTCTGAGAAAAATAACATTAAGAAAATAGATTAGACCAGGGCAAAAGCTTCCCTTTTCCCTTTCTTCCTACCTTTTCTACCTTCTTCTGTGTTTTTTTTTGTTGGTTTTTTTGTTTTGTTCTGGTTTTTTTTTTTTCTATTTTTCTTTGTCCCTGTGCATAAGTCTTGACTTGCAGCTTCCAAGAGGTTTACTAGAATTGCCACAGGGGCCTACTTGGCCTGCAAAATCTTGAGGCTGCAGGCAGATAAATCAGAGTAGGAAAGCTGGTGATTATCAGACTGGAAAGAGGGCAAGGAGTTGCTGTGCAAAACATTATGCTCCATCTGCATTCAGGAGCCAGATAAACAGTGTTGGAAGTTTAATTCTTCTTGCATGCTTGAAGAAGCAAAATAAAACAGGGACTGTTTCCTAAGCAGAGGTGACTCTGTAGGGCTTAGGCTAATACTATTAAAGTCCAAATCAGAAAAAGTTGTTGCAGTCAGCAATATTACTGCATGACCCCCCTCTGTCATGTAGCTAAGGATGCTAAGTCCAAAGTTAGCTCATTTTGTTCAACTGTAGGAACCTTACTGGATTTTAGGGAATGAAGTTACAATAGAGAGGTCATAAATAATATAAACCTGAACAAATTTTACCCATTTAAAATACATGTGTCAGATATGATTATGGTATGTCCAGTCATCAGAATGGACTATGGTGGTATGTGGTTGGGGCATCTCAGAGAAGAATAGTTTGGGGTATTTTTTGAGAATGATGCTGCTGAGCATTTATGCTGTTCCAGATGTATGTTTTGGCAACTGTATGGGTGTGTGCTTGTGTGTACAGACACATAAATACTTCTCCTGTCTTTCTTACTCTGAATTTGGTTTTCTTCTTTAGAAGACTTGTAAAAATTCCCCTTCAACCTCTGAGGACAGGCTGAGAGAGGTTGTTCAGCCTTGAGAAGGCTCCAGCTAGGCCTTATTGTGGCCTTCCAGTATCTGAAGGTGGTCCTACAAGAAAGCTGGGGAGGGACTTTTTATGAGGGCTTGTAGTGATAGGATGAGGGTTAATGGCCTTGAACTGGAAGTGGGTAGATTCACATTAGAAATTAGTAAGAAGATTTTCACTATGTGGGTGGGGAGATACTGGAACAGGTTGTCCAGGGAGGTTGTAAATGCCCCAACACTGGATGTATTGAAGACCAGGCTGGACTGGATTTTGAGCAGCCTGGTCTGGTGGGAGGTGTCCCTGTTCATGGCAGGGGGGTTGGAATTAGATGATCTTTAAGGTCCCTTCCAACGCTGACAATTCTATGATTCTCTGATTCTATACTCTTCTGATCAGAAATTGGTCAAGAATTTATGGCTAGCAGAGCATACATATTAATTTTTCATGATGAACTGTTTTTTGTTTTATCATGAATACATGATAACTTAAGCTTTAAATCTAGACATTTATATATATATGTATAAAATGTACAAATCAATGATACACTTGATTTGTTTATGTTTCCTTCCCTAATCTTTGTGTCACATCTTCTTTGGCTGTGCTCCATTAGAGATACGGGTGTCGATCTTTGCTAAAAACTTTTAGAGTGCCTGCATCTTACTCGAGCTCCTGGACTTTGTTTCAGTATAAATGTGAACTAGTAAGCACTTTGTAAACCACACGTTCCAGCAGGGAGAATTTGTTGCAGTGCTTCTCTTTTCCTTCTTTTCTTCCTCCCCTCCTACCAGCTCTAATGTCAAAACAGTTGGCGTACTAGAAAGCTGATAGATGATGGTAACATGTATGAGTGGTACTTGCTTTGAGCTTTTAAGGTCTTTTTTTCTGTGTAACAAAACTAGTCAGAGACATCAGTATCCTCAAAAGGATTCACTCTGTGCGACACAGTTGTGGTGTTTTGCTTTTGTGTTATTTTTTTGACATTACCTCAGTGTGTGGATTTATAGTGGTTAAAGCATTTGCTGACGTGGAATTATTCATATTTTCTGTGCATTTATTGTTTGTGGGTGGAAGTGTCTTCCAGCTTCTATTTAGTGAGCAGCACAAGTTCACTCTGTCATTACTGATCGAGACTAATAGCCTCAAAGACAGGTTTGCACATGGCTTTTAAGGAAGACTTTGATAGTTCATCCACTGTTTCCCCTCTGCAGAGAAGTTTACAGAGAGTTTGTCCCAGAGAATTTTGCTCTGGGACCCTGTACTGCAGTGGCATTTGCCTGTCCCTGTGGGGCCTTTGGAGAAGTAGGGCTGTGGTGGCTAGCCCATTACGCCCTTATGGTGAGCAAGAGTTAGTGTCACCTCCTCCACACCAGGGCCAAACATTTCTTTTATTGGTTACTGAGGGGTTCATTCTCCTCTTGGACCTGGAGGTCCTGGGTACAATAGTGTCACGGACACCCAGCACTTAAAATTCATGTTAGTCATGCTAAGACCTGGCTAGGTGCACAAGTCCAAAGGGAGGAGAGAGGGAGAAACCAGGTGGATTGGTGTACACCTTCATCTTCTGCTAGACTTTACCTCACTGAATATTGCTGGTTGCAGCGTGGCCTTGGGAAGCAGCTTCTGCTGCATGAACAGAAATAGGTCAAATGCTGCATTCATAAGGAAGATGTATGTATTTATCTGTCCCTTGGGCTAGAGGTCTGTGCTCACTTCTGTTCTGTACTGTCTATAACAACCAAGGGAAATGTGTGCACAAAAGAAATGCCACTGTTAAACTTCTAATGTGCTGTGCCAGAGTGTGTTTGGGTTTATTTTATTTCTTCACCATGCCTAGAGGTCTATTAATGATTACATTCCTATAGATCTGGAGGAGCTGCCTTCATCAGCATTAAGTGCAAGATCCAATTTAGAATGACGTAATGCATTAACGTGCTCTTAACTTGCATCAGTGGGAAGGATTTTCCACTTTACGAGATGTGCCCTGGCAGAAGCTTCTTGGAGATGCATTTATCTAATGAAATTGATTTAGTATCTGGCCTGTGTTGCCTGCTAATCAAACCTTTCCGACAAAATCATGGTAATAAGGTATTTTACAGCTTTAATTTATGATAAATTATGCTGGTTTGTTTGCTTTATGGCGTATATATGGGGAAAATAAGTAAAAATTCTGTCCAATGGCCATAGTGAAATTGAGTGACTTTGTGGAGTGTGCTGAGTTTGTCAGTGAAGTTTTGCTTTGGAGCTCATGAGTAGAATCTGCTGATAAAACATTTCTGGGTTCAAGAAGTCTATATGGGGAAAAAAATGGAAACTGTAATGTCAAGTAATGATCTCAGTCTTATTAAAAACAAAGAAATTCTCTAAGTTATACTCCACTTAAGAAAGATAGGAAAGATTGCCATGGGCTGAACTTCGCTGACAGTAGAGTTTGACCCCATTTGCGTTGCATTTACTTACGCCAAAAATATAAACCCTTAGGGGATCTGGCTATTCTCAGAGAATACAAAACAAATTCTTACACTTCTGCTGAATGACACATGCTGACTGCCTCTTTGTACGTATTTTTTTTTTTTCTCCAGCTGATATTTTTAGCTTGATGCAGAGAAACAACTGTTTACTTCCTAAGCAGCAAGGAGTGGTATTTTTATGGTTTAGAGTGCAGAATTGTGCCCATGGAAGTGAAGGGCCTAGCTCCCACTAGTTTCATTATGAAATAGAATTGGCTGTCATGAAAAAAAATGGTTTTGCTCTGCACTGTCCCTTTGGCACTTGCAAAAGGTTATACTGATTTTAAAAAGGCTTATATAAACATCACCTGCACCTACAAGGAAATTAGCTAATGGGTGTTCCTTTTAAATTAAGTAACATAATGTGTGAATAACTGTTCAGTATTTGGGAGAAGGTAATACACTTAAGCCGTAAAAATACCATGAATATCTAGATAGCTGTTGCAGTGCAAACAAATGCTTCAGGGCAAACCAGAACTGTGTGTAAAAGCAAATACATGGTCTGTTGAACACGGTAGCCAGATTTTCCTTCCATTTTTATCTGTTCCACCTCACTGAATTAGGGAGGGAACATGAATGTAACCAGATGCAGCATCATCCTGCAGCCCCCTCACTGATGCTGCCCTGTGTGAGCTTGCAGTTCCTGTCATGCAGTTCCTGAAGTGCAAGTACTGGGATCTACCCTTAGTTTTTAAGCATCTTGTTTCATTGTCTTTGAGTTTTACTATTTTTCTCTATTCTCTTCTGCTTGTTCCTTTCTCTTGCATCAATGAAGCTGGTTCACCAGATGAACATATGTAGTCCCTGTGCACCAAGGCCTGCCTTCTCCTCTTTTTCCTTCTCTTCCAGCTCCTTATGTCCAAAGCCTACCTAAGCTGGTTTCCTCACCCCCTGATGAATCTCTTGTCAGTTTCCTCATGGTGAGGCCAGTCCCACTCTCTAGGTGATTCAGATCAAGCCTAACATGGCTGTGTATCTGTGGCTTGACGCTTAACCCATCATTTGCATCATTTGGTGGTGATGTACCAATGAAGGATTCCAAGAGAATATAGCTGATGGTGAGGAAAACCTCAACCATGTAAGGCTAATAAACCAGAATGGGTTATTATTTGACAGGTCCTTTTCCCTCTCTTTTCCACACATCTCTGACACACTTGCAGATACACTCCAAGGTGAGAAACACGTTAATGTTACTCCTTTTAATTATCTTATTTTATTAATCTCTCATCCTACCACCAGTTCTTTATCTTGTTCGGGAACGAGTCTGTCATGTTAACTAAATAGCAACTTTCTTGACAAAGTGCACAGCATTAGCAGCTGCTAAGACATGCTTTATTGATTGCTGTTGGCCTTTTTTATAAATTAAGTTTACTTCTACAGCTCCCGGCATTTACTTGTAACTTAGATGTTTCATTTGTGAGGCAAAATTGAGGTTCATGAAAGCAAATCTTACCATATGGTTACTGGTTTTGTTCTACAAGTTTATTATTACAGAGCTTTAAGAGAGGGAAACCACTTTATCAGATGCATTGAAAAAAATAGAGGCAAGAGGTTAATTATACTGAATTGCTTTTTCAAGTAGAATTTAACTTCAGTGGGGAGAAAGATGTTTCAGTCAATGTTGTGAGTATTGAGCTGGGGCAGAGCCTAGGCAGAAAGGCAAGCTGACCAATAAGTGCACCAAAAAAATACTGAGCTTGGTCTTAGCTCGGAGATCATTAAGAGAACTGAGAAATCATTAGATCTAGAAATGGGACCTAACAGAAGTCGATGAGACAACAACTATGGATATTTAATGAGCAGTACTGCACCATGTTCTTATCTCTTCAGAAGTAAATAATGAGATACTCGAATTTCTCTTTCAACAACAATAAATGTAGAATGTGAAAATAGCATAGGGAAAAATAATCCTTTGGGCCATCCTCTCAGTAAATAATTTCTACAAGCCTTAATTAATTATCAGAGTTACTTGTGAAACAAGCTTATGTGAAACTATGGCACCATAAAATGTCTGTTTAATAGTTAGCCCCAAACCACATCTAGATTACCTTGAAACTTTGAGAGTTCATTACCCAGAATTACCGAAAAGTTGCCAGTGTAATTTCATTCTGTTGAAGAGCACAGGATGAATTCTGCATGAAAACAGCTATACGCCAGAAATCGTGGCAAGCAGTCTTTGTTAGGAACAATGCCTTACACTGTTGCTGTAACTTACTCGTTAACCTTCAGGTAGTTTGTGCATAGGAATACTTATGTTACAGCTGCACTTCTGTCTGGTAACTCCTGATTGCATATTTGAAAGGAAAACCAAAATCAATAGATCTGCAATGGGAAGGAGTGTGGGAAATGAGAGGTAGGAGGTGAACTCTAGAGCTGGAGCTACTTCAGGCAGTTTATCCCATAGGGAGGGATGGTCCTCACACAGGCAAATCCTCAGCCTGGGCAGGAAATCAGAGGGCGGTGGGGAAGCACTGAGGGAGACATGAGGGTAGGTATACCATGTAGTAATGCATCCAGCTTAGCTGGGGAACTGGGCTCCTTTAATTCCCTCTGCTGCCGAGAGGAAAAGAGACCAAATTCAGATACAGGCTACTCAAGTTGCCCATGTTACCGTTGTTTTGCAACATCCTGTCCATCTTGACAGCTTGGACGAGTCTTTTGTTACTGATCTGAGATGGCTGCACAAGCATGGGAGAGATTTGAGTTTTGAGGAATATCACCCACAGCAGCTTTTCAAAACATGTCTATCCCTCATAGCGCTCCCAGGTGGAAGCTTTGAGTGTTGAATAGTCTGTGGTAGGTTTGGTGGTTTGGTTGTTTGGTTGTTTGTTAAAATCTTTTCTTCTAACCTCCACAATGTCTTTTGGGCTAGATTGTTCAATATTTCTTCACTGGCTTCATGCACTTACTTCATATGATTTGCTTCTTCTGTGCATCTCTGCAGAAGGGCAGCTGTAGATACAACCAGGCTTTTAAAAAGGTGCAAAGCTGTAGTTCTCTCCTAGGGAAATTTGAATTTAGATGGATTTATCTACAAGAAGTGGGTGGAAGAGCTGCGGTGTCTTCCAACACTGACAGAAGAGATTGTGATGATCACTTTTTCTGATAAATATGACTATAATTAAGATCCAAAAAAAGATATATTTTAGATAAATCTTTGTGTTTGGAATTCATTTCCCCTTCTTCTCTGACCTTAGGTAAAGGAAAGGGAAGCTGGGAAGTGACCAGTGCTGAAAGGCCATCAGGATGCCAAACGCTTTCTGCCTCTACCAGCCACATTTGATACCACAGCCCCATTTCTTCTGGTGAAGCAGATGGCAGAGTTCCTATTGAGTTAACAGGGGAGAGGATTTTAGTATAATTGCTCATGTTTTATGCTAGAGTGAGGCACCTGTGACTCTCCCCTTTAACACTGCTGGGTACTGAGGCTTTCCTGAGTTCCAGAACTGGAAAAGAAATATTTTCCTAAAGCATCTTTGAAGGAGTAGTGTCTGGTTAGTGCTTACTTCTCAGTTCTGTTATCTTTTAACTTTTGTTTTCTGGTTTGTGTCTGACACGGGGGTCAATTTTTTCTGCCAAAGGTATAGTACAGTATGGTTTGGAAGCAGAGGAGTATCAATCTAATCAGGTTGAAACTAACCATCTATTAGCCTTTTACTTTTATGAGAGTGTTGCACATTTGTGGTGGGAATTATTTATATACTTTTATTGCTCAACAGAAAATAGTCTTTATAAACATGAGATATCCTTGCTAGTATGAAAAGAATTCATTTCCCGTGTCAGGTAGCAACTTCTTAAGCTTTACATCTGTGCATCTTTGGGCTCTACTTTTCACACATGTATTGTGCTCTTTGGAGTCAGTTGAAGACTGCTGAAAACATGGGTGGACTCCATCAGCTTTGCAGTTATGGATGCCTTTGTTAATAGGTGGGAAACAACTGTCTTCAAGGGAACTGGATAAAAATAATATGAGACTGTGTCCTGAGCTGCCCTTAAGGCAGAGCTGAGCTTTTCATAGCATTCCTGAAGCTGTCCCATGGCCCTGCATTAGGTGGAACTCCACAAAATGATCTCTCGTCTGGGCTTTGCTGTATCAGCGAGTCAGAGCACAGTGCTTAGCCCTGAAGGCATGTGCTAGCCCTGATATAAACTGAAATATGGGCATATTTACTGGGTTATTAATTGTTTATTAATATCAGGCATGTTGCCAATAATTGCTTGATCAATCTAGGAGGTTTTAAAAGAACATGAAGCCTTTTAATAGTATTTCTATAGATTTTTAGTATTCTTATATAAGAAGGAGGCTTACATTCCATTAGCACAAGAAACTGTTTTTACGTATTCCCAATTTCCTGTGAGGAAGTAAATTATTGCTAATTCCTGGTCAGATAACCATTATCTTGCCTGCGATACAGATCCCCCCAAAGTATCTCCGTTTTTCTCTTGCACTAGAGCCACAGATTGCCTGAGGAGGGTGTTTTGATCAGGCTCCCCGAGGGAAGCAGTGCTGTCAGTACGGTTCCAGGAAGCAATAAGCACCTTCATGAAAATAACTCAAGTCCCCATCCTTAATCCCTGCCTATCCTTTTTTATCTGATGGACTCAGAGAAGGCTGGAAGATCACAGTGTGGCTGAAAACAAAAGGGAGTTAACAAGATGTGACCCGTCAATGGATAAAACAATAGGCAAAACCGTCCAGGTTGTCTAGTGCCCAGGTGTCCTTCCCATGCACAGGTAGCCATGCGGATCGTGGTGAGTTTGCTCTACTGCTTCATGCTCGGAGGGCTGCCATGGGCGGGTGGCTCGTGCCCATCACAGTGCAGCTGCGCCTTCCACAGCCTCAGCGAAGGGACAAAAGCCAGGTATGCCGATCCTGTCTCCAGGGGGACCGCTGCTCTTTCTCTGGGGGTTGGGGGTTTATTTCTTCTCTTCTGTAGGGATGTTTGGAGTAGAAAATACTGTGTACAGACTTTGTGTCCATTATTTTTCCAGTTGCTTTTCACCCTGGCTTTATTTGCAGAGGATTAGCTTCTGAAAACACAGTAAGCTGATTTCAGAGAAAGCATTTGGGCATCTCTGTGAGAAGTGACATAATTACCGCTGGTGCAGTGGCAAAAAGGGAATAAGATTTAAACATTTTCTTTTTTATCTTTATGCTGAAAATGCTAGTTTTAAAAGGCCTTATTCTGCTCTGCTGATTTTTTTTTTTCTGAAGGGTAACTAGATGTTATATTACCACAACTTATGTTGTGGTACCAAAAACTGCAATTCCATGTGCTTAAAATCTCCAACTGTAGGATTTTTTTAGGTAAAGAGATAGACTCTAGATGAGAATCAATAAGAAATAGATAATATTAACAATAATTAAAATAAAATAAGATCATTCTCAGACCGGAACCTTTCAGCTGAAAAGGAAGACAAGACCAGAAGGACATCCATTTTTTATCGAAACACCATTGTACAGATGTTGCACTGGAGAACTGTAATAATTATTTTTTTTCTGAAGGGTAATCACAAAGTAATGATCAGATTTAATGAAATACGGGCTACATTTTTATAAGATCTTGTTCACAGTAGAGGAGGTTTTGAAACAGAGATATGGTATTTGCAAAATGCTTTGAAAGAAACGTTTTTTCCTAGACAAGACCACAGTACTGAAATGAAAGACTGTCCCCTATATCTTGGATCCCCATGAAATATATCTACTTTCTTATCTGTCTTATGGTGCTATAGATTTAACGCCAGAAACTTTTCCAGTGAGAAGTGTGGCAGAGGCAGAAGTAGTCTGCAATTGTTAAAAGGGAGTGCAATAGAAGGAAAGCCAATTATTGCTCTGTAAATGTCACAGTTCCCAGGGGAATATTCTCTTGGTGACTGGAAAAACTGTAGGGTGTTTCGGTGAGTTACATAATAAAACAAATATCCATTCGTCCCTTAAGAAGCATTTTTTTTTTTTTCTGCATTATGATTCATATTTCTCACTAGTATAAGAAGATTGTCCTATAGATTAAACATTTAGTGCTCACTGACATAGTTTAGGAACACTGTTTTACTGCCATAGTGTCTCTGTTATCAAACATTTTGTGTCATGCCTACACAAAATAAAAAAAAAAAGTTTTATTGAAAGAGGCTTTCTGGATTTTCTTGATAGATTTTTCTCTTCCTCAAAATCTCAACTATCAGCTGAGGGTGGGCAGGATTTAATGCCACAATAAAAGTGCTGGATAAGTTATATGCTATGCTTTGATTTTAAATTAACAACTTAACTGTAGGCTCAAATAACATTTAATTCTGTGAAACTTGCTTGAGCAGTTCAGTGATGTTATTTATTTTTGTTGATAGTAGAGGAATAATTACTTTCAGCCAAAACCAATCTGGTTTTGGCAGCTCTGTAATATTCTGTTTTTCAGCCAAGCAGTGTAATAAGAAAATGTTACTTGACTAGTCACATTACATGTCTTGTGGTATTTTGTTTAGCATGTGGAGTGGGACATGCCTATATCACCTTCTTCAAGGTGGCTTTGTATTTTGTTAAGAGCTTGCCTTTCTCTCCTTGCTGGTAGGCAAATTAAAGTGCAGTCTGAGAGACCTATTTTGTCTCCCTTCATTCCTCATGTCTACCTACAATCCCACATCTTGCAAAGTCAAAGTCACATTTTTTTGTACAAAGGCTGCAGCATAGGGTTTTCAGGATTTGACCTCTAGACATTAGAAATGGGAAGGAACAATTAAGATACAAACATTTTCTTTGCTTTTAGTGTAGTGCTTTCCAAAGAGTTAATTTTCTGCACTTTCCCTCTCATAACTGTACATGCCTGTGGTGCAGTGACTACTACACACCTTCCACACTATTCCATAGTAAGCCAGAGCTGGCTGTAGTGTACTTCCAGTGAGTTGTTAGCTGACTTTCTTATCCTCACTTCATGAACCAAAGATCCTGTGCCGTATTTAATCTATATTTCTTCCTGCCATCCTCCATAACAGTAAAGCTTCTCTTCATATGCCATTTGTTGTTGAATTTTTGGATCCTTTTGTTTCAAAATGCACCAGAATCCTCTGTTGTGCAAGAATGTTGTCACTGCTGTCTATTGTAAGTGCTCTAAAAAAAAAAAAAGAGGGAAAACCAGCAGTAACACTATATGGCCAGACTCAAGGTACACATGAATTGCTATGAGTTGATGGACTTATGGTGATGATGTAGAGATCAGCAGCAAGTAAGAAATTACAAGAAATCCTGTGGAAAAAAGAAAGGAAGATCAAAATCTTACATTAAAATAAAGGTTCAAAACCTTTTCATAATACAAGGAAGTCAGATCTGTGTCTGTGTTTCCCTACCAGGACAGTGCTGTGTAATGACCCGGAGATGACCCTCACTCCCGTGAACATCCCTGTAGATACGTTCAAGCTTCGAATAGAAAAGACAGCCATCCGCAGGGTGCCAGGAGAGGCTTTCCATGCACTGCACAACCTCGAGTACCTCTGGATGCCCTATAACTCCCTGGCCAGCATCAGTGGAATCACCTTTAAGGGCCTTCATCGCTTGCAGGAGCTAAGGCTGGATGGGAATGACTTAATATCGTTCCCCTGGGAAACCCTGGCTGACATGCCACAACTAAGGCTTCTGGATTTGCACAACAATGAACTTACCTCAGTCCCTCCAGATGCTGCTCGTTATGTCAAGAATATCACATACCTGGACCTGTCTAGTAATAAGCTGATGACTCTTCCTCAGGCTCTTATTGCCACCTGGGCCAACCTTCAGGCCGTTCCTTACTTCCCCAACGATAACTCCAAGGTCATCCTAGGTAAGAAAAGCACCTGTCATTTTGCAGGGGGCACAAATGACAAGAGCTCTGCATCTTACTGTAGCATTTTCACCCACTGTGGTTACCGTAGCAAGTACAGGGATGTGCACAATTTAATACCCCATATAAAGTGTGCATTTGTGTATTAACAAACTCACCTCAGGCTCCACAAACCCAGCTTATTACACCATAAACTTCATCACCTGCTTGAATCTTTGTAACACAAAACTGGTGACTCTTGCTCAACCCTTTTTTTATTTATTGACACTGTCATTTTTAACAGAAATGCAAATATGATTAGAGCTCCATATCATTCTGTGCCTTTTTCTAATGACAGTTACTATGGAATTGATCCATTTTTAAGCAGCATTAAATAAGAAGATGGATATTTATTATGTCCAAATTGAAGAGGAATAAATCCATCGCTGAGCATAAAATCTGGGTCAGGACTGCCAGTTTGTCTCTTTCCAGAGCCCTGTTTATCTGTTCACACAGAATTAAGCCTTAGTATCCCCACAGCCACCAAGACAGTGCTGCCATCAAGGGCAGCTATAAAGTTACAAGAACCCACTTTTTGGTAACAATTCTGGGCTCTCAGTTGCAGTATCCCCAGCTGAGGTTTTGAGCACATTTACTAGGTCAGGGTTTTACTACTCAGACATTTAGCCATCATGCACTGGTTCAAACCCACAGCTGGGTGGTGATGATTCAAAGCTGTTGCCCTCTGCTGTCTTCGCTTGCTGTGAGCTGACCTAGCTCTACTGACTGTGTTTGATCTGTGGCGTGTGTGCATCTGTGTGTACTGCTACTACAACCGCGGATCTGAGTTCAGGAACTTGCTGATAATCTCATCAGAGACATTGCAAGTCTTCTCTCACTCTAGGAAGTACTTCACTGCACTTTTTTTCTCTGGTTAAATTTAGGGGGGTAAAGTTTTAACAACCAGATTGCAGTGGAAAGAAACATAAGACTATAGAAATATTCAAATTGCCACTTACAATGTTTTTAGTGTCCTTAGCAGATGTTGTTTAAGGTTTCATTAACATCAAGAGAGGAGCAGATGTTTCATCATCTTGTTTTGCCAGATGCAGTATCAAGTTCTCTAAGCCAAAGCTGGCTGTTTGGGATTGCCCATTTAATTTGTGGCAGGACAAGACACTGCCTAGATCATACTGATTTTGATCAATGCTGTGTTTCTGTTGACTCTAATAAATCCAAGCAGCCCCCTGATGCTCGTGGAGCCTTGGGGTGCAACTTCTGTGCTTGTGTCAAGCTGGTTCTTGCCAGAAAGCCACTGCTTGCATGACTACTGCTGCAGTGGGCCAGGGGCCAGCTAGAGTGGGCACCGTAGGCTGGGCAGCAGTCATTTCCTCCCACCAGGAATTGAGGGGGTATTAGCACTCTTTACTTTCAGGCAGCTGCCAGCCCTCAGCCATGTCCTTGGGCTGCCTGTGGAAAAGAGGAGGTGAAGCCCCCTTGGGAGGAGCAGAACTCACTGCCATAGGCAGGTAGAAGTCCTGGAATGCCATGTTCCTGGCTTAGGCTTCAAAGGTGTGCCTGGGGTTAGATGGCATAGATAACCCTAGTGCCAATTCCACTAGCTAAAGCCATTAGAGACCATAACTGTCTATAGGACAGGTGAATGTGAATATTTGTAAGTAGGGTGACACAGATTTAATCAGAATGCAACAGAAGTTCATGGATATGCATTGCTCTAGTTGCAGCTTTGCTTTTTCAGTACCATCTTTGCAGGTCTATTTTTAATATTGTCTCTTTTTTTCAGAATTTGAGTTCAATAGATGCACACTGTGATAGCAGAAAAAAAGAAAAAGAGAAACATTCCGTGACTCTGAAACAAGAATACATTCTTCAATATACCCCACTCTATATGTGTATTCTTAACATAGTCATTGTCTATTTATGTTTCTTTATATAGCATAACACTTATATTCTACAATTTAATCCTTAACACAGTTATTTCATCTTATCAGGTGTAAATTAGCATTTCACGAAAAACAACTGATTACTTAAATAATGAAGATAACTTAGAATGACAGAGCTGGAAGAGAATTCTTGCAGTCAAGTAGGATCACCTACATCTATTGCAGGGCTGACAGTTGGCCCGACAATCTGGCTAGTATTTTAATAATCCCCAGTGAGAAGAATTTCCTGGCCTGTCTAAGGAAGACACTCCATAGTCAAATCGTACCAAAAATTCCACACCCCAGACCAAACCAACCACCTCCTGTGACTGCTTGGTTTTTTTTCCATCTCTGAACCAAACATGTTTATAATAACTTCTTGTTTTGCTTCTTTACGGGCATAAGTAGCAATGTTTTCATGATATTAATAATCCTTCTTTGAATTTACAGAATATGATTTCAGCTTTAGATTTTGAGATACTTTAGCAACCTGTATTTATTCCCTTCTACTAAATGGCAACATGGGATCCATCAAGCTCAGCCAACAGCTGTGGGTGGCTGTTGGGACATTCCTCTCTGACTTCATCAGCATAGCCCTGCACATGCACAGGCAGTCCCTGCTGGGCAGATTAGGAGCCTATTACAGTTTATCCTGCTGAAAAACAGAAACAAAAATGGCAGGAAAAAAGGTACTGTTGGAGTGACTTAGTGCTCTAATTTATTTTGACAGGCTTGCAAGACAATCCTTGGGTGTGTGACTGCAGTCTGTACGAAATGGTCCATTTCCTCAATTTCCAGTCTCCAAACATAGCATTCATTGAGCCCAGGCTGAAATGCTTCACCCCCAGGAGCCTTTCAGGAGTCTTCTTCAGCCAGGTTGAGCTAAGGAAGTGTCAAAGCCCTGTCGTACATACGTCTGTAGCCAAAGTAAAGACCATCCTCGGCAGCACCGTGCTGCTGCGATGTGGAACCACGGGGGTGCCCATTCCTGAGCTCAGCTGGAGAAGAGCTGACGGTGCTCAACTAAATGGCACAGGTGGGTGTGCTTTAAGCTTTTCTCATACACATGGAACAAGTGACAGAGACCCGCACCTTTATTTTCGACAGACTGCTCAGCAAATGGAAGCTTCTATGACAATAGATCCTTCCCACTCATAAAAGACCCCCTCAAAGAAAGTGGTGCAAAATTAAGATTCACTGTAATTCACAACAGTATCGTATGTAATTCACTATTGAATTGTGACTTTTTACAGACTATGAAATTACTTGCACATTGATGCAAATATCATAAGAGAAATTTATGCTATCGTGTAAAAAGTTGGTTTTGCTTTGTTTCATAACAATTGTGGTGGTGAGACAAGTCAAAGGCTTTTCTGTAGAAGAAATGAAGTATGTCCAGCTGTAGCAAGAGGCTGGTTTTGGTTATTCAGTCACTGAAAAGGCTTCCCATGGAATTACTTTATGGGTCTTTGAGACTAACAATGAACCACTGTTAATCAGTTAGTAAACATCTTTGGCAGAGAGATGTCTATTGCGAATTCAACTGGGACTCAAATTTGCTGTGGCAAAGAAAGCAAAGGCCGCAAACATGCGACATTACTGATATATTAAAAGAGAAAAAGCCCTCTAAACAGCTGTAGGATACAATAGTGACAGCGCTTCCAAGAAATGGTTCATTTCCGATGGATTGGCCAAGGTCTCTTGGGAAAATGCTCTGTGGGAGAAACACTAACCAGGTCCCTCTGCTGTGCTTGCTTTTGTGGGGAAGCCTTCAAACAGCCACTCTTTTTGTGACCGATCATGTTTTCATTTCCATTCACAAGAATGTCTGGACCTAAAATTGCAATATTGGTCCTTTAATATGTGGGGAATTTAGGGAAGAAACCTCCGTTGTAGTCACTACACAATTCCTTAGCTTTTTTCCCTAGAGGTTTTATGTCAGGACCTGAATCTTCATCCATGCAACATCCCCTCAACACTACAGTATCCCTGGCCCTAACTTTCATAGAGGATCTAAACTTGGCAGAGAAGTCGCTAAGTATGGGATTTGATCTTCAAAATGTTACAGGGCTCCTCACTGCACAGAAAGAGGGGAGTGAGCATTTTTCTTTTATGGCAGTAGAACCACTCATAATAAAAACTTTTTTGGTGACCTGCACAAGTCGTTGTGAAGTCTGTTGTGCATGATGTGAAGGATGTAGCAGAGCTGGTCCTCATAATGAAAATGTCTACCCATTGTGCTATGAACATCCCTCCTACACTTGAAAGAGAGCCACAACGAAAATTAATACAGAGAATGCTTTCCTGAAAGTGTATGGTGACTTTACTTTGGGCTACAGTTGAGAATGATGTATTTTGTGCCCCATTAAATCAGACTTTAGCACCTGTCAATAAAAAGTTGGCTGTAAATATACATAATTTCTCAGCAATGGCAGCATCTCTGCCAATGCTATAAGATGAGTGGCTGAAATGTTGGTGTTATGAATAGAAGGGAGTGACAAACAGCCCACAGTCTGTATGTATTGGGAAGCAGAAGACCAGTAGTTTTTTAATATATCGCTTCAGTAAATAATTAAACTGAAAAAGTAACTTCTGTTGCCATTGTATTTCACTGCCCTTTGAACATGCCCTGGTTGCCAAGGCTGGATCCTGACCCCACAAGGGCTTAGGAGAAGTTTGCATCCTGTCTTAACCTTTGCCTTGCAGACATCTCCCTGGTTTACCTTTCGATGGGAAAGGGCAGAGCTAGCACCTCCTCATCCTAAGGAGGCTGGTTTTTCTGCACAAGGAGACAAAAGCCAAAAAAAAAAGCTCGTTTTAGATTCTGGGTAAACCAAGTGAGAAAATCAAAGCTCACCTGTGTACATAGTGGTCAGTGGTAAGTCATCAGACTTCCCTATGTTTGGCTCAGTATAAAAACCTGCATTTAATATGGTAGTAAAGGGGATATTATTTTTCAGGTATTTTTCTCCACATACTCTAAATACTCCATATAATTCAGTCCATATATGGTTTTTAGAAAAAAAATTCCACTGTTTGTATCTTCTGTGACTCAGAGGACTGCATTTAATGTTCAAACAGATCATGTTGCTGCCTATTCCTTCCACTCTTTTAAGTATTGTACCTACATTACAGCTTTTAAGCTTGGGGTTTTTTGCTGATTTCCTTAAAAATGAAAGTTCCTTTCCTGTTTCATTTTCAAACTGTACATCAGTTTGGAGAAAATAGCATCAAATTCTTCATGTGTATCTGTCTGAAGCAGTGTAAGTCCTAACATAATCTAATGGTAGTGTTAACGTCCTTGGATTTACTTTTTTTTTTTTATGTTTTTTGATAGCAAAAAGAAATGATGATTCTACTGTATCAAGCAGACATTTGGCTGATTGAATCTTAATATTTTTTCAAAACATGTTATTAATTCTATTGATTGTTCTCTATTTATTTTACATTTTTCCTTCCTTGCAGTTCACCAAGAAATTTCCAGTGATGGGATGAGCTGGTCCATTCTGGGCCTGCCTGTAGTATCTTATCTTGACTCTGGAGAGTACATCTGTAAAGCAAAGAACTTTCTGGGGGCAACAGAGGCGTTCATATCTCTCATCATCACAGACTCAGAAAGCACGGATGACCCCAGTTCTAATGCCAAAAGTACATGGAGCGGGAAGGCAAGTGGGATGGAGGCAGCTGCCTACAATGACAAGCTAGTGGCAAGGTACGTTATCACCACCTCCACTATGCCTACTCTGGGCGCTGGAATGGGCACTGGAGAGGGTCTCCTCCTCCCAGATGTGGCACAAGACAGCAACCCCAGAAGCTTGCTGGTGAGCCCGACTACAGGTCAGCAGGAGCCAGAGCGAATGGTGAGGTCTGTCAGGGTGATAGGAGACACTGACCAGAGTATCACCCTGGCCTGGAAGGCACCTCTGGCAAAGAACACGACAGTGTTCAGCATCCTCTATGCCATCTTTGGAGAGAGAGACATGCGACGGATCAATGTGGAGCCAGGGAAGGCCAAGGTCACTATTTATGGGCTGCTGCCAAAGACCAAATACATTGCATGTGTCTGTGTGAAAGGGCTGATCCCCAGAAAGGAGGAATGCATCATATTTTCCACAGATGAAGCTGCCAGCGCAGGCGGGACCCAGAAGCTCATCAACGTGGTTGTCATTAGCGTGGCCTGTGTCATTGCTGTTCCTCTGACGCTGGTGGTCTGCTGTGGAGCGCTGAAGAGGCGCTGCAAAAAATGCTTTGTGCGGAAACCCAAGGAAATTCAGGAGTCCTATGTCACCTTTGAAAGCCTGTCTCCTGGGGCCAAGGCAAAAGGTGTGGAAGGGGAGTATTTGACTAGACATACCCCCGATGAGTCAAACAGGCTGCTCTCTGCACGATCCAGCGTGGACTCAGAAGCAATACCAAAGATAGAGGGGCAACCTAACGAATACTTTTGCTGATAGTAACTAGGCTCATTGTTGACTTACTAGGCGGAAAGCACATGGCTGTATATACAACTCTCTGCTCCAACACTGCAGACCACCCTGTCAAAGCTTCTGTCTCCAACATGTTCTGGAGGAGGATGCAAGAGGGTAGATGGTGCCCCAGCTTTACAGAAATGTGTTGCTCATACCATTTGTGGTTTACTGTTTTGAACCCAGTCCAAAGCTTCTGTGATCATGGCCTCGTTCTCCTGGAACACTTCTATTTTTGTAAAATGAAGTGTGCACACTGAGTGTGAGAACATTAAGCAACATTTCTGAGTATTCTCTGCCTGGTGTTGTTTAGTACCTGCTCTGCAATAGTCTAAGTATTTTATTCTCAGTTCTTTTGATGTACCTTTGGTTGACAAACAGGGGATTGTTTAGTAATTTTAATATAAATATCTTTGAAGGTGAAGATTGACAGTCTCACCTTTTACATCCCCCATGTTTGCATGAAACATGCAGCTTGATCCTTAATAGATCACTAAACACAAACGTACAGCAACCCTTTCTATGTCAAACATAATAACAGCTCTATGCTCTGTATTCAGAGAAATGTGCAAAGGAGGTAGAAATAAGAGGCAAAACCCAACTCACTCCTAAGAATAAATAATAGGGAGTGTTTTGTGATTGCATTTTGGCCCTAACCACTATTGTTAAGGCTTTCTTGAACAACAGCACCGCAGAGGTCTTTCACTATCAGTACTAGCTGCATTTTCTGGCTGTATTGTAACGAATAGAGTATGTTTTATATTAGCTGTGCTACTTAAAATCATACAATAGACCACTCTGAAAACTGTGTGTGGCATTTTAATGCTTTGTTATCATACTGAAAAACCTACGTTAGTTCAGAAAAAATCTCCCAGACCAGCCCTGTCATTGCTGCCACCTTTCCTGACAAAACTGGTGGTGAAGACCAGACTGCTCAGACAGGCACTTGTGATGATTTGGTCATAAGAATACCTTGTTCTGTGCAGAGCAGGGGTATGTGATGCGGTGGTAGATGCCGGCCAGGTGCACATCAGCCATCCTTCCACTATGGCATTGGTGGTGGCAGAGGCTCAGTGCAGACTTGCGGATTTCAAAGATTTTACAAGTTCAAGTAGCCTGAAAAAACCCTCATATTAATCTAAATGTACTTTCATATCCAGGGTTCAGTAATTTAAGTCCTGCAGCTCCACTGGAATTTGGATTTGAGTCCTTATCACAAAGCACTTCCCAAATGCATTATTTTCCACTCCAGTCCCACATGTAATAATATTGTGTATAAAGTTTCTTTCTTTGTAATAAACATTCTTCATGAAGAAAATTATATATGTTCTGCCAAATGTTGAACGGGAGGGATCCAGTCAAGTTGAAATGATAACTGATAAAGCTTTCTGAACTGGTTTGAAATGTGTAGTTGTAAATTTATTGGAAGGCTCTCCACTCCCATTTTGGATGTGTACGTACAGTTTTGGTTAACAGAATTTGCTGGTTGGAATGGAGCCCTGTATGCATTTTGCAAGTCCTCCTTGTACAGAAGGGTTTCTGTTATGTCAGATTACTTGGTCTGATGGAAAAAGCAAGTCCTTTGATCTCAACATAAATAACAAGAAACAAGTTTCTGATAGGAGTCCCTGTGTCACTTACATTAATGATAAAGAACTTCTTTTGTATTGGGAGAATTTGTCAATCCCTGTATAAAACAATGCATGCTACTTCTATCCCTGGACTGCATTGATTTTTAGGTTTACAAATAACATTTTGCAAGTTATGTGTTTTAACACTACAAACTAATTGATGAAATATGTAGTATGTAATAGATCTGTTGCTTATATATACACTTGCATTTCCTAGGATAATTTTTAGTCTCCCTCCAAGGTAGAACAAAAATACTCTTCAGTAGCAGATTTTGGGATGAGTTCAAAGGGTTGCTGTATTATTGAGCCTGATTCCTGCCCACATCTGCAGCAGTATCACTGGGCTGTGCAGAAAGCGAACGGACATAACCCTGGATGGATAATTTAGCCTTGAAGAATCAGGATAATCTAGCCTTGAAGAATCAAGACTATCCTAAAGTTCTCCTGTAGTGAACAGAGTGAACCTTCTGCCCAAGGACTTTCCTGTAAGTCACATTTCCAGGAGCTGACTGGCAATGAGAGGTATTTACCTTTCAGCTGCCTGGAGGCTGGGTAATTTGCCACATCCAGCCCTGGCAGGGAGCTGCTCTCGCCCGCTCTGTCAGTGCATGCTCCAGCACATGGGCTGTGATCTGGCAATGGAAAAGGCAGTGGCTGGGTCAGCACTGTCACTTTTTGCTTGAGAGTGGAGAGGATGCAGAGGTCATCCTGCGACATTCAATGTGTTAAGTTTTACAGACTCTATTGGATATTTTTTTCACTTTTGCACTGAATAAATAGGAATCCTGAGTAGAACAAACATTATTTCTCTGTTTTGTACGGCTGTTCTCACCGCCTCATAGGCGAGGCATCACAGTTTAGTATCTCAGTAGCTGCTGCCCCAAAGCAAGACCCTCTATCTACTGTACTGGTGATTCACAGAAGATAAGCAATAGATAGAAACTTGTATAAGCTCTTGTCTGGTGTCTGTCAGAAAAGAGACTCTGTACTTGATAAACTGCAGGTGAAATTTCAAACCATTAAGTAAACTGATTTTCTGTTGAATGTGACTCTAAGGCTATGGGTCAGAGTTTAAGTGTTATGTGGAATGTAAAGATAAATACCTCGATGGATAATTTTGTTGTTGTTTTAACCAAAGGGGTGTCAGGCACCTAGTTTCAGCAGGGTTAGCTCAGACAAGCTTCCTTCTCTCATCATAAAACATGTGAATGGAGCTGGCTCACAGTTTAGGCAAGGAGAATATTCTTTTCCGGAAACAATGTATTACTCAGACAGATATGTGCTGTAAGAACTGAAACAAATGTCTGAATATCCTTTGGAATTACTGCATTGGCAACATTTTAAGTTTGGGTTTTTTTTTGACACTTTGTTCTGTTCAGTTTTCTTTTTCCTTGGAAAATATTTCCCCTGTTAATGATCTCTTTGAGTTGGGTTTTGAACAATTTGTTGCTTTTTGGGGTGTATTTCAAATATTTTGGCAGTGTCAAGCTATATATTTTGGAATCTCTACTTTTACTATTAAACCATATAAAACTTTCTTCTCAGATGAGTGTCGGACTACTTTGGTAATACTCAGGAATAAAGTAACTGTCCACCTGTGTTAGGCAGGAGGTTTGGGCTGGCTGCTTGGGCTGAACAGTTTGGAGAGCAGTACAAGCCAATCCTCGATGGGCACTTCATGTGATATATAACAAAGACAAGCTCCTCCTCCCACAGTATCTTATTTATACATATTTTGGAAATTGGCATAGTGTAAAACTGAAAATTAAGGATAAGATTTAAAAAAGAAGGTAATCGTGTTTCAAAAATGAATCCAAATAGCTCTAAACTGTACTGAAAAAATTATTATTTCTTTTGCTTAAATGGATCTGTAGGAAAGCAGCTATAAAAATGAGGGAACTGAGCAGAATATAAATGAAATACTGTGCCCAAAGTGATTAAAAAGGAATACTGCAAGTAGTTGAAGTGCAAGAGGAAATGTAAAAAACCCCAACAAGTTGAGGCTTTGAAACGCTTTTCCAAACATCTTTAAAAGTGTCCAGATAATCTGGTGAGTGGATTCAGATAAAGGCTAATACTGGCTCTGAATCATAAAGTCTCTGCAAATATTTTTAATGCCACATATGTATATAAAATTCCACAAATGCAAAATAATGTTTAGGCTGATGAACATCTTATTTCTACAGTGTGGTTTAAGTGTGTTGGAAGGCTACAACTGCATTAAGTGTGGTCACTCTCACGTTTATTTCTGTGTGCCCAGAAAGAATAGACTAAAAGGTCTTTAAATGATTAAAAAAAAAATGTAGGACACACAAGTGTGCATGTGCATATATATAAATATGGGGAAAAAAAGAAAACAAGGACACAAATATGTCAAGAAGGACATTAAAACATTTTTTCAAGCTATTTTAAAAAATGAATGGACATTGAAGAATTACTTTGATGTCAGCTTCTTCAGCAGTTTGTTAACCTTTAGCTTTTATTTTACCATTGGAATACTTTCAAAGTCCCTCAATGTCAGAAGTGTTCTGGGAATGTCTGAAAAGTTTTGAGCTGTATTTAATCAATAGTCAGTGCTGCAGCACTGTGGCTTAGTGGGAGCTTTACCCACTTCATGAACGAAAGGTGCAAATTGTTGCCCAAAACAGAGCAAAAGAATTGTCCCCCTTTTGTTTTTCATTAATAGCAACATTAAAAAGAAAGAATTCAGCAATTTGCCAACAAAGGTTCAAACTGATGAGAAATAAGCATGTACTCCCCAGAGAGCAGGACCAGGAGCTTCTCAGAGGTGGCAGCAAGCTTTGGATCAGTGCCCATGTTCCCCAAGAGCCAGGGATTGCTGGCAGTGATGTGGGGCTGCTGCCAATCATAGTCACAGCCCATGGGAGTGTTTTGGCCCTTGGCTTCTGATTCCTGCATGGGAGACGGACTCTGCTCCTGCCTTAAGGTACCCTGAGTGATAGCCAAAGCCTTTCCTTTCCTCCAGTGGGTGAAAATGGGTGGGTTATGCCTCTTTGCCAGCTCTCTGTGGGACTTGCTGCAGTGGAGCTGCAGTGCACTAGGGGACCACATTGGGTTACTCAAAACAACTAGGGAAAGACTGACAAGTTTGTACAGCTGCTGTTGTTGTCGAAGGCTTGTGAAAGAAAAGTCTTAATTATCTCTTTTAACATCACCTTCCTGTTTTTCAAAGCTGCTTTTCCAAGCTTGTAGCATTTGGTGTTACATGTACTGTATCTGAAATGCCCAACTGCAGCCTTCAACTCTAATGTCCTGCCCAGCAGGGATTTCTAGCACTTGATAGCCCTGGCAGAGACACTGTAATTGTAAAGCATCTGTCTGGACCTGATTTCTAAAAGACCTCTTTGTGCCTGTCATTTCAAGATGGAATTCAACTCCCTCACCATTGCTGGGAGCATGCAATGGGCAACCTTTCGGCACTGGCTTTGGCAATCAGTGCAGTCTCAAACTCCACTTCCTATAGATTAGCAGACAATGTCTCTATGGAGATTTATTTTGACAGTCTGGGTTTTAGACAGCTTGTTCTGCATTTTGGCTGCAACCAGAATGCCACATGACATTAAAGAGGCAGCTGAACTGAGTGGATGTCTGCTGTCACAAAAGTGACCATTAAATTTACAGTCAGGCATAAACTAGGCTGAATTAAAAAGGCAACAAAATCCCACTCCAGTAGGGAACATAACAGCTGCAAGTCAGACTATTGGGGGATTTTTGCCCTTCACTTTTTTTCCTCTTCTTTTGTTCCCTCCCTCCCCTCCTCTCTACCCCAGGGAGTAGATAGACTCCCTACCCACTAAGTCATCTGATTTTTGATAAATAATTCACCACTACCTTCTCAGGTTAATACTGAGAATTGGTTTAGGGAATATTTAGAGAAATGGCCTCTCAAGCAGCAAATAAACATCAGCCAGAAAATGTCTGGAGCATTCTTCCGTGGTACTGACTGACACCACTTCGAAAGGCCATTGTCCAGCCTTGTAGAAGAGAAGTAAGACCGGGGGGAGAGCTCACGTGGGAAAAAGGAAACAACTGCATTTTTTTTTCTCATTTATTTAAATTAATGTATGTCTAACAGAGAAGCCAAGATGAAATGTTATTTGCTGCATCCCAGGACACTGGACATTATGCATCTGTAACAGTACCCAAAGATATACCTGGGGGGGGGAACGCACCAAGTTTTTACTCCATATATATATCTGTTGATAAATATCACTTCTTTTCAGGAAAGGCTTTTTGGAACATGTGGTTTAACTGCCACATACTTTAAGACCCCCACTGTTGGCCATGTGAAGGTGGTGAAGGAGATGCCTTCCACACAACCAAAGAAGGTTTTTGCAAGATTTGAGCTTCAAAAGTGGTGAATCCCTCCTGATGTCCTGCTTGGTGCTGGAGACAACCAAACTCTCCCAACCCAGTGACCCTGCCAGTGGCACACGTGCAGCTCACAAAGTGGGTGGGTTTTCTATCACACTTCCCTCATGAACCCTGGGAGCTGATAGGCATCGCCATCATCTTGTGAATACCTGGCCAGCATGGCCAGACAAGCCAGTGATCTGGGTGGATTGCAGCCATTTATACCACCGCAGGAAGGCATCCCATCACCCCTCATGCTGAACACCATCAAGACACTGGTTTTCTTCTGCCTCTACTGAAAGCTTTTCTTTTCCAGATCCTGCAGCTCTCACACAGGCAAACTCCAGGGTTGTTCCTGACTCCCAGCTATTTTCTAACTACATCATACGTAGTTTACTGCTGTTATTACCAGTTATAACAAAATGTAAAATTACAAAATAGTTCTTAATACTATGTCATTGTTTTATTAGGGAATATTTTCATGTCAGACTGCAGAGGAGGACCAAAGGCACAGCTGAGTGTGGCGTTTGGTTTCCCATGCCCATGCAGGATGCACATAGGTTCCCTGAGGCCCTCTACTTCAGCAGTGCATGGATCCTCCATTGCCCCCAGCATTCCCAGTTTAACCAGCCAGTCCTGCTGATGGGTGGCCCCTTCTCTGTTTAAGCTACACTAGAAGTGCATAAGGAGTACATTAAGTCTGCCTTGGCTCACAGGGGCTGTACTGGTGCCACTCTCACTGCAACAGCTTCAACCAGAGTGTCCCCAGTGGCCACCACAGTCGGGTGGGGGATTTATAGCTGCTGTATCTGCTGTGCTACAGACCAGCAGCCTTTCTCCTTCGCTCATGGTTTTAACACAGGATTAATTACATGAACATATAGGATGGCTGTTGAAATATACCACAACGGTGGACAAAAAGGGAACATTTCGCTTAAAAAAAAAAAATAAAATTCCCATATGCTTGTGGTTAGATGCAAGTTTGGTGAGCAACAGCAGCCCAACAGGCCCATTCCTCTCAGCCTGCTGCTTGTGCATGAAAGACACTCATGAAACGCTGCAACAGTCCCCAGCAGTTTCCCCACCAGTTCATTTTGCTGATTTGCCTTGAAATCAAAGAGCCTGTTGATTTAAAAGCTGCAGAATCAATCCTATGTTTTCTGTAGGCTTAAAGTGGCTATGCTGCTGCACACACCCCAACAGCCATGCATAGATCTAAGCTGTCATACTATAAATATTTTCCTATCCTGGTCCAATAGGTTAGAGGTTAAGTAGGTTCAGGCTAATCTTGATTTGTGACCCAGCTTCACATGTACTGGCTGTGAAGTTAAGCCCTTTTCCAGCAGCGTGCTGCCTTCTGTGGGCTGTAATGAAGCCTATCCACACTAGATGGCCCCAGGAGAGCGCAGCACTGCTTGCAAATTATAACTGAAACCTTCTATTTTGGATTGAAAAAAAAAAAAAAAAGATAAATAAATTTGGTCACTCCAAATCCTTTTTCATAGAATTATTTAGACTGAGTTTTTCAAGGTGATCAAAAGTCAATTGGCACACGTCTTAGGAGGAAGCCAGAAAATAGCACTGAAATTTTGTGTTTATACAGTAGAGATTAACTTCCAAGATTTTATTTCCTCAGAGGAGCCCACAGACTGGCTACAGCTATGTTGCTGGTTTTTCCCTCTCCCACACTATCTCCATCCTTACATGTTGGTAATGAAAAGCTATTTTTCGAGGCAAAATTCTGCTGTACTTTTATGTTTCTATAACAGAGCAATTAAAATTGGGGAGCAGGTTTTGTGTGCATCATGTGCAATAATACACCCTTCACAGAGCTGTGGGCAGGGTTTGGGGCTGATGGATTCTGTGACTGTGCAAGAGGGCACTCTGAGCTGACAAATTACAGCTGTGAAGTTACTGTGGCTTTTTTTTTGCCTTGATAAATACCATTAAAATGCAGGAGATTGCGATAGACGCCTTGAAGAAAACATCACAGACAGGCCTGGATAAATACTTGTAAGGGCTTGGGAACAGAAGTGGTTCTGGCTCCATCTTCATATTATGAACCAAATAAACACGCCTGTCAGAATCCCTGCAGCTAAAGAATAAATGCCAAGAGTGGTCCCAAGGGTGACTTTTAGCACTTCGAGACAGGCTATGAACCATACTACATGTCTTCTTTAGGGTTGGGTCCCCAGCAGGATTTATTTCTGCGTCAAGGAAGATTACAGTTAATAGGATTTGCTTCCTGGAGGCTGTTGGCATGTTTGGTGCAAACCCTGCACGGTGCTTTCTTAAAGGAGAATATGGACCCTCTTTGCCGTATTTTTCTTCTTCTTCTGGTCTTCCACAAGATAAACTCATCTGTTTCGTCTTGCGTCATAGGATGCTCTTGTTCTCAAGACAGCTTTGGAAGGTAAGAATGCTAGTTACCCTAGCTGTAGCACCAGTGAAGCAGCTCAGAGAGTCCCAATGTATATTTGCTGGTGATGTGAGCACTAAAACCACAGAGATGGCCGCGTGGCATGCCTCCTCTGATACTCGAATGGCACTAGCTTGAACACAGAATGGGATTTCTCTTATTTCCCTGAGATATGTAGTTGCATATGTAGCAATTTCATGACTTGATGGTATTTTTTTGTGGGAAATTAGATGTAAAACTCAGGGAAGGCTGGATGTTTGGTTTATGCATGCCCTGTATACAACGCCTTAAAATTATTCAAGTGCTTGCAGACCCACATGGTGAGATGTGTGCGACCTGGAGAATTTTCTGGTTTCCTCCTTAGGAGTTTACTCTGTATGTCTGCACTGCTGAGGCAGATCCCTGCAAACATCCCTCGGGACATCCGGAAAATTAGAATAGAAAATTCTCACCTAACAGAATTGCCTCGCGGGTCTTTTGAGAATGTTAGTGCCTTGGAGTATCTCTGGCTCAATTTTAACAACATCACAGTGATCCACATCAAGAGCCTTGAATACCTGATAGCTTTGAAGGAGCTGCGCCTGCAAGGAAACAAATTAAGTTCGGTGCCATGGACGGCATTTCAAGACACCCCAGCTCTGAAAATCCTGGATCTGAAGCACAACCGGCTGGATGTCCTTCCAGAACATGCACTCCGCTATCTGCCCAACCTGACCTATTTAGATCTATCCTCAAATCAGCTTACCATCATATCCAGAGATGTCTTCTACAACTGGCCTGTCTACCAGAGAAGCCAGAGGGCAGAGGGGCAGATAGAAGCTATTTCTAATGCCGTCCTGGCCCTTCATGACAACCCCTGGATTTGTGACTGTCGCCTACGAGGATTTGTCCAGTTTATCAAGTCAGTTGGCCCACCAATTATTCTGATGAATTCCTATTTAACTTGCTCAAGCCCAAAATTTAGGGCAGGGAAGTTTTTTCATGAAGTTGAGCTCAACAGCTGCATGAAGCCCCTGACTTCAGCCCTTGACACCAACATGACAGTTCCAGTGGGGCTGAACGTCACCCTGACCTGCTTTGTGCAAGCCAACCCTTCCCCAGCTGTCTGGTGGACCTATGCACTCAAACTTTTAAGGGCATTTAATGGTAAGCAAAGCTTTTTCTTTTCTTTTTTTTTTTTTTTTTAATTAAAAATATGTGCTCTCCTATTCTGCTTATGTAGGTCTTCAGGCCTTCAGTCACCACACCAGCTCTCAGCCCCTTTAGAACATCCACAGTTATTGTGGTGGTAATAATCCAAATAATATTAATCATCCTACGTGTGTAGGCATTTCTGACCAGCAAGAGAAGAGATGTTTCATGCAGGAGAGCAGTCAAAGCAGTCAAAGATGAAAGGAGCATGGCCTAAAAAATTGTTTTATGTGTAAGATATACATCATATAAGAACTATCAATAATAGTTCAGTCATACATATATAATAAATAAGCAGTTATCTAGCCATGTGTGTATAAGTACACTATATAATTAATTGTACATATGTGTGTTCGTAGGAGTGTGCGTGCACGCACACACACCTCTATGTTTCTACATATTTCTCATATGTTTTCTCAAGAAATACCTACACAAACCACAAAACCCTGCAGCTCTGTTGCCCGTCTGTGTCCAGTCATGTGCTACAACCAAAACAGAGGTTGTCCTTCTCCTTATTTACATTCTTTATTGAGGGCCTCATCATATGAAGCCATTTCCTCTTCCTCCCCATCCAGCTCAGCTCTTACACGCCCTCTCTCACATTTATTTTTATTTCAGTAGCACAAGTTGCTATTTTCATCGGGTAAGCTAATAATGTATATGGGCACCACACAGGTTATCTGTGGTCCTAATAAGCCAGCTAGCTAAATAAGATAGCATTAGCACTTAATCCTGGGCTGATATTTGCTTTAATTGCAGCGTGGTAACATCACTTGTGCATCTTTCCACAAGCACATGCAGAATTAATTACATCCAAGCTTTTCCCCACCACTGCCAAGGCCCCCCTGTTTGGGCAGCTGACAGGACGTTTCACACTGTTCTCAAAGGTGCATCTCACTTCCAGCCCAACACCTCCTGGCTCCACACAACTGTTTTTGGCCTGAGTCTCTTGAGACCACATTCTTCTGTACTCAGTCCTAATGGAGGACAGAGCATGTGTCCAAAAGGTACCTCCTGCACCTCAGTGCCTCTCCCTGGTTTGCTCTGACCTGAGCATGCTGATGGCAGATAGCACACAGGTGGCTTGTCGTCTGCCCTCAGCAGCCTCCCCAGCTGCTCGTGCTGGGTTGGGGAGTCAGATGCACTCTGTGGCTTCTGTGCTCATGTGTCCCTGTGTGGGTTTTGCCTTTTGGCTTGGATCATGCTTTGCTGATGAGCTCTCTAGGGTTTGGTTCATTCCTGCACCCCTCTTCCTCCTACCCTGGGCAGGGAAGGTCCTCCATGGCCTCCTGGCCCCCATCCAATACTGCAGTGGTCCTGGGGCTGTCCCAGGGTCCAGCCAGTGTGGCTGTGAGTAGGGGCCAGCCCCACTGACACTGTGCTGCAGACACGGCGGTGATTGGCGGCAACTCCCAGGGGGACCCATGTGTCTTCCCCTTCACCTTCCTGGGGCAGTCCTACAGCACCTGCACCAGCCAGGGCCGACAGGATGGCAAACTCTGGTGTGCCACCACCAGCAACTATGACACCGACAAGAAGTGGGGCTTCTGCCCAGACAGAGGTACCAGCCCCCCTGCCCACAGCCTCCAGCCCCACACTGTGCTGTTCCCCACAAGGGTCACAGTCCCTGGCCATCGTGTCCCGTACCACTGGGCACTGAGGCCAGTGTTTTCCCCCAGGTTACAGCATCTTCCTGGTGGCTGCCCATGAGTTTGGGCACTCACTGGGGCTGGACCACTCCAGTGTGCGCGAGGCCCTGATGTACCCCATGTACAGCTACGTCCAGGACTTCCAGCTGCACCCAGATGATGTCCAGGGCATCCAGTACCTCTATGGTGAGCAGCCACACCGTGGCAGGCACGCTGGGGGTCCCACAGCACTGTGCCAGCTCCCAGCCTCATGCCCTCCCCTGTATTCACTCAGGTCATGGCTCTGGTCCTGAGCCCACCCTCCCTGCACCTGTACCCACTGAGGAGCCCCAGCCCATGCCCACAGAGGCTGGCAGCGCCTCCACCACTGAGGAAGAGGGGGAGACACCGGAGCCCACGGCCGAGCCCATTCCTGTGGACCCCAGCCAGGATGCCTGCATGGAGAAGGACTTTGATGCCATCACAGAGATTAACGGGGAGCTGCATTTCTTCAAGGATGGGTGAGTGGCAGCACCTGGTGCCTCCTGCCCTGGCAAGTGCCGTGGTAGTGAGGGGGTGTGGGGGGACATGGAGCCATGCCATGGGCATGGGGGAACATGGGGCCATGCCAGGCTGCGGTTATCAGGACAGCTGACCTTCCCCACCAGGAAATACTGGACCCACTCATCTTTCTGGAAGTCAGGCATCCACGGTGCCTTCACCGTGGCAGATACTTGGCCAGGCCTCCCAGCCATCATTGATGCCGCATTCCAGGACCTGCTCACCAAGAGGGTCTTCTTCTTTGCTGGTGAGCTCTGCGTTCGCTGCCCTCGGGGCCCTGGTGCCACTGGCGTGTGAGGAGCCCAGTGCTGTCCCAGGGCCCTTGGGTCAGCTGACACCTGCGCTGTCTCCCGCCACAGGTCGGCAGTTCTGGGTGTTTTCTGGCAAGAGTGTGCTGGGCCCCCGGGGCATCGAGAAGCTGGGCATAGGGAAGGGAGCCGGTCGCATCTCAGGGGCCCTGCAGCGGGGCCGTGGCAAAGTGCTTCTCTTCAGTGGGGAGAGCTACTGGAGGTGAGTGGGTCCATATGGCCACGGCAGTGCTCTCTGGCTCCCCAGTGAGAGGCTGGGATGGAGGGTTCCCAGCAGCCCTTGGCACCACTCTGCTCTCCCTGCAGGCTGGATGTGAAGGTCCAGAGGGTGGACAAGGGTTACCCCCGTGCCACCGACGATGTCTTCACTGGCATCCCGCTTGATGCACGCAATGTCTTCCTCTACCAAGGTGAGTGAGGACCTGGCAGGCAGGGACTGTGCTGTCACTCCTGAGGTGCCCCAAGCCTGCCATGGGCAGAGGCTGATCACCCTGGTGCTGAGCTTGGAATGCTCATGGGTCCAGGGAATGGTCCCGGTGCAGGGCATGCCATCAGCCCCTGTGCATCCCTGTGGTGGGGCTGGACAGGCCTCGGCAAGGGCCGTCTGCCGGGCCCAGATCCCCATGTGCCTGTGCCACTCAGGCAGCTGTTGGGATGGCTCCTGGCACAGCCACCCTCTCACTGACCCTCCATTCCCTCCACCTTACTCCTCACCCAGACAAGTACCACTTCTGCCGGGGCAGCTTCTACTGGAGGATGACGCCGCGCTACCAGGTGGACCGGGTGGGCTATGTCAAGTACGACATCCTGCAGTGTCCCCAGCACTGAGCAACCCACCAGCCACCCATCTCCAGCCGACATGCCACTCCCTGCCCACAGCTCCTGGCCCCCGGGCTTCTGTCCTGCAGCCTGAACCTCAGGGCACCAGGGGCTGCGCAGCCTTGTGACCATGGGGCAGCCCCCACCGAGGTGGGGGCTTTGCTGTCTCCCCTGTGGGAAGGGGCATGAGTTCTGGGGTCACCCCTTGGGAGCTGCCAGGCCTGGGGAGCCCTGACTAGGGAACAGGACTCTTGCTATAGTCAGCACTGTGCTGCCTGCTCCACCGTGCTGAGGCGTTTGCCTGGTGCAAACCACACACAGATTTGGAATGACTTTGTCTTTTTCCTGAGCCAGCCGGGCTGGGCCGTGCCAGGCTCCGTGGGAAGCTGGTTCTTGGGCTTGTCTGCAGTAGGGGCATGGGCTCAGCCTTGCTCCTGCCTGCTGCCCACTCTGCCAGCCCCCATCCACCTGTTTTTATTAAAGTCGATCCTTTGGACATGACCTCTGAGTGTTCTGCTGGGCCACGTCATGGTGCACTCCAAGGTCTCCTGGGGTGGGGGCAGTGGGCATTGGTAAGGACAGTGATGCTGGATGGGGGCGCTGCAGCCAACTCCCCTTCTGCTGAGGGCTCTGGGATCCCTCAGGGGCACTGGGTCCCACCAAGGAAGACGTCTCTCCGACCCTCGGTCCCAACATCCCCAGCCACCGCTCCCCCCATGCCCCTCCACCTGCCAGAGCCTCCCCCACCCCCCCAGGTCTCGGCTTCATTCCCACACAGCCATACCTCGGACGCCTTACCTCAATTTTACTTGTATCAATAAAGGGGGGGGGGGAGGGGGAAGTCATTTGAAGCAATGAAAGTACAAGCAGAAAATCGGTTCGTGTCCGATACTTTAATCTCTACACGCCAGCACTGCCCTGCTTTGCGCCGAGATCCATCAGTAACTGTGGATAAAAGGCTAGAGGAGCACTTGTTGCACCCAATTCCAAATCAATTGAGAATACATCTGCTTGACGTTCGTTATTTATCCTTTCCATGTTCGCGGTAATAACTAAATTGAGATTATAGCACATGCATATATGATTCCCGGACTATATATCACTTAAATTCAAATTAATAAACCTCTCTGAATACCACCGGGTTAAACCAGGAGAGGAACAGACCAGCGGTTTATAATTTTTCCAGCAAAACGAACAATGTTCCAGCCAGCACACACATCCCTCACGTATTTATATAACACATCCACGCTCTAAAACACAGCCTCCATCCTCCTTTTTGTAATAAAAGCTGATAGGCGTCTGAGCCCTCAGTCCAGCCAACATAAAGAGGGGGTAAAAAAAAAAAAAAAAAAGTATATATATATACAGCACTCACCCTCTAGAGGTTTCGAGCAAGTTCCATTACTTTCGTCCATTACCCTTCATCTCCAGAGTTGTGCTGGGGCGCAACCTCCCCCCCGACTTATTACCCCTTCTATCAGCATTGATACCCTGCAGCTGTTGCCCATTGGGAGCTAAGATCTTACCAGAGCAAAGCTGCACTAATGCCCAGCACCTGGGGCC